>AYEL01059223.1:0-76182 GCA_000484575.1 Olivierus martensii | reverse complement strand
ATCGAATGGTATCACATTTGGCAATTCCGTGAAAAGCAGAATCCAGTCTTAAAAACAGTAATCATTTGATTAAAATATTTTAACCTTTATTTTATAAATACTAAGATGCCTTTTCTTTCCAAGTGTTGACAATTTAACTGGCGTGTTTTTCATTTCCAGGTCATCGTCTGCTGTTTTGCTTCCTTCGATTACAAATCTTTTAAATTGTCGATACAGAAATAACAATATCGAGTGAAGTTTCGTTAAAGATGTCATTTTTCAAAATTTCTGCTTTTTAAAGTACTTATATACATTTAAAATAGCATTTCTAGCTTGAATGAACAATGTTTCTCCTAGCTTACCAACAACGGAAATAGCATTTCTAGCTTGAATGAACAATGTTTCTCCTAGCTTACCAACAACGGTATTATCCGCCATTACTGCTAAATACAAAAGGACGATGACGTCATTCGTCGTATTTATTTAATTTTAAGCGATTAGAGATTTAATTTAATATTTAATAACATAACCGTGAAATGTAAAGTATTAATTTAGCAATTTTTAAAAGATAACAAACATTTCAAATTATTAGCGACGATAAAAGGTAAACTGCTATTGGATGAACGAAACAGAAACCGGTTATTCTATTGGATGAATTGACCTTTGCAATCCATAAGCTCTTTACCATATAAGACAGGTCATCTTTCGTTGAAAAGGTTATAGATATGTGCAACATAAACTATAATTCTGGGTTGAAGAAGACGATGTCGTTCATTTTACGTTGCAAAACAAACTGAATATGGCGGAAACAGATGAAGAACTAAGTAGTTACTTCATTGTAATATCGACTTTTTCGCCACAAACATTTCATAAACTCGGCATAATTTTTTAAATTCTCTATTTTTCGATTGAAACATAGTTTGTTTTATTTATAACAGTTGTGCAAGTTTGACTCTACTCTGCTAATAAAATAATCTAAACTTAATTGAGTTTTACAATATACAATATAATTATAGCGGTTCTCAATATTTTTGTGTATAAATAGGAGACAGAATCTAAGAAAATTATGAAAATAACTATGTTAAATTTCTGTTTAATTGTATTTATTAAACTATCCTGTCTATCAAAGAAAGAATTTTGGCACCATAGAAAAAATTAAAAAAAAAAATTAAGTCGCCATAGCGCGGAATATATCACGAAAGGAATTAAATATTCCGTTCGTGATATATTCTGCGCTCTTTCATAATTTTTACTAGACAAATTCCTTGTTTGCTACATCATAGTACAGGCTCTATTATTTATTAATAATTTATGCTTTTATTCTATAATTAAAGTGAAGTAAGTGTGTAGTAAAGTGTTCAGATTACTAACCAAAATCAATATATCTGACTTAATTAACTTTAAAAATGATTTTATTTTTCTCAAATAAAAATTTTGTATTTTCACTCACTATAAAAGTAATCAATTATTTTATCAAATTATATTTATAGTAACAAGTGTAAATTATTTTAATCATGTTATTGAGTGATGATTGTCATTTCAGAAATAATCGTGAACTGGAACTTCAACCAAATAATGAACAAATGATTATAATGGACTGAGCCTGACCCTCTCACGAAAAATTTAGAGGTATGGAATCAGCAATTGAACCCAGTCCTTCAGCTGGCCAGCAAACAGTTTAACACGCTGACATTCTGCGATTTTATCACAAAGTTTCAGATCGGTGCCACATAAAAATTTTCCTTGAGAACCGCTGATCTCAAGGAAAATTGAGATCCCTGAGAACCGCTGATCAATGAAATTGTAGAGTAAATGACTTGTTTAACAAGTCATTTACTCTACAATTTGATAGAGCCTGGACTAGGATGTAGCAAACAAGGAATTTTGTCTAGTAAAAATTATGAAAGAGCGCAGAATCACTTCTAAATTTTAACAAATGTTTTCTCAATTTTTGATGGTTTTTTTATATACTCGTATATTAAATGTTCTGTAATAGTTATTATTTAAGTTTTTAGATCGAGTAGTCAACCAATCGAAGAATATTGAATTTCTCTTGACAAAAAACTTCCAACGACAACATGCAATTGTCACTACACATTCAATAAGTTGCCTACGCTCTTCATTTTTGATTAGATTGTGTAGAAATTCACAGGGAATGTTAAGAAACATAAGGATATAAAAATTCAAAATTTGGTCGAAATGAGTTTAATACTGTAATACATAAAGATATCTGTATAGGAGAAGAAAAAACATTCCTTGCTTCAGTTCAAGCTTTCAAGTTGGTCCAATTCTTTTATTAATTTTTTTATTTTATGTCCTATTGGGTATTTTTTATTGAATAAAAATATCAGATCAATCATTTTTAAGTTGGAACTAGAATTATATCACGATGAAATTGAGACAATGATTCCTGTATTTTGAAGGTAATCAATAACTACACTATTTGGTTTAGAGTAATTACTGTGCCTCTCCATGCGAACATTACTATTAATCAAAAATTTCATTAAAATTCTAATTAAGCAAACATTAATTAACTATGTTAATCTTTTTAATTCTCAATAGGATCCCAGATTTGAAAGCTAAAATAAAAGAAAGATATGAAAAAATTGGTTACAGTATAGTAATCAGCCATCTTTTACACTACATTTAAATTATGATAATGTTATATCTATTATTGTATTATAGTTAATCTAATTTATTGTGTATAACAACAATGAGGGAATGAAATCGTTCCTTAAAGTATTGATTTGAAACCCAATATTCCAATATGATGGATTTCGTATTGATTGGTATAATACCCAATCAATATGAAACCATACGTTGAAGTATTGATTTGATTTTTATCTAAAAATTGATGATAAAGTACTGAAGTACCATATTATCAATTTTTAGAAAAACCAGATAGAAATTATTTTATTGCTATCCATTATTCTGCATCTGTCATTCTTTGATACAAAGTAATCTTTCCATAATAACAATGACTGATAACTGTCCTCTATTAACTATAATAAATATTTTATTACTCTTTGTAAATCATAAAAATATTTCCTTCTGTTTTATGTTACTCATAAAATGCAATTAAAGTATTTATATTCTAACAACTGGTTCATTATTTACATTGATTTTTATGTCAATCTTCCATCTGAAAACGTTGAGTAAAGTATTCAAGTGTATTTTAGTTATGCATCCTATTTCAGATTTTATTTACTTGCGGTCTTGCGTTTCTTTGAGCTAAATAAACTAGAATGCAGGGATGTTAATCTTTTAGGAGGCTTCAATTATTAGACTAGGTGTAATTCTATCCCATTATAATAGGAGGCATCATGTCATTATCCAGAGCAGAAATTCCCAAACTTTTTTCGCTGCCGCACTTTCGGAATGAGAATTTGCTCGCGCCATACTAAATTTTTCATTGATTTAACATAATTCTGAAAATTTATAAAAAATTCTATGGGTTTCTAAACATATGTTTACCATATTTAACAAAATAAGTAAAAAAATGAACTTCATATTTATTTTTGGCGTGTGATTTTTTTTAAAAATGTCTCTAAATCCTTGTCTTTGAATTTTCACACTATACATACCATCCTCTCGCGTTGCATTAGTGTGGTGCGCCATACTGTTTTGAAACGCTGATCTCTTGTACAATATGGCGTCTTAATGTAGTTAAGACATATTTATTTTTGGCGTGTGATTTTTTTTAAAAATGTCTCTAAATCCTTGTCTTTGAATCTTCACACTATACATACCATCCTCTCGCGTTGCATCAGTGTGGTGCGCCATACTGTTTTGAAACACTGATCTCTTGTACAATATGGCGTCTTAATGTAGTTAAGACGTCATATTGTACAAGGGATATACTTTATCTGACGACGGTCACTTGTACAGCCCATCACAGGCTGGCTAACACCCATGATGGGAACCAGAAAGTTGAAGGATGAAGGACTTCTCCTGAAAAACTGGAGGTGTGAGATCCAGAATTGAATTGGGATCCTTCAGGATGGTAATCTACAATTTTACCACGCGAAAACGAATACTTGCATCTATAAAAATAAAAGATAGTGCTTGATGTCTATTTGTGGTAGTATAAGTCATGGTAATATAAGAATGCTACCTTGAAAATTTGGCAGAATGTTGAGAATGGTTATGGGCATTACAGTCTCAAACGTGATTAAACTTGGCTAGAAGTTGTAATATTTTGAAGTCACAAAGCTCCAAAGATTATCCAGCAATGCAGTAAGTTGTTATGACATCTTCCAATACATCATTTGAGATGACGTCACATCTCAAATGATGGATGTATGATAAACATAATAATCGATGATGTCATCCAGCATGCATTTTTATCTAATATATTAATTTATGGCATTAGGCAAAATGATATTATTGTGATGCCTCTATGACTTAACAATAGACGATATCTGCTGTTAAGTCATGCATGTGTGTCGTCATTATAACTTGATAATTAATGGCATTATTGTGACATAATTGTTGGTATGATTATCTATATATGCAAATAAAGGAAAATTGTATGCCAGAAATGCCCTGCCATGTTAGGAAACAAAACTAATTTAACGAATAATAGTGGTTGATCTTTCCTCAAGTAGAAGATTAAGAATAGAGATCCTTGCTATTGTCTCTAAAAAGAAGAAATAAATGAAATCAAAGAATGTGTTTTAAACTTTAAAATTTGATTACTGAATACTGTGATAATGAAAAGATTAAATATTAAAAAATATTTATTTGATGCAGAGTCACTCTTCCTACAATATCTATAAACATCGCATGCAACACAAAATGGCAGGTAACAAATGTATTAATCAAAATCTTGTTCGTGTATTAATCAAAATTGAATTTAAGAGTATTGTACAATGAATAATAAAATATAATGATAATTTTCAATGAAGGAAAATAGATTTGTTCAATTCCTTATATAAAAGAATAATTGATTCAACGAATAAATTCTATAGACTTATATGTATATTAAAATAAAAAACATATTTTTTAAAATTTCTAAAATTATAATTCTTCCTGAATATTACAATTAAATTATGCATTTTTCTATGGAAATTGTATCATAAAATAAACCAAAACATTGAATTTACAAAGATTCTATTTGTAAGGCGCTGCAGCTCAAAAATACATCAGAAATCTATAGCTGATGGCTTATTTTATTCACAATAAAGTGTAGAATTTTCCTGAAAAATACAAATACTAGATTATGACAATCATTGTACAGAGCCTAAAATATTAGTACAAACAGGGCCGGGATTAAGACCCTTAGATGCCCTAAGCACTAACTAATTTTGGTGATCCCCTTACACTTGTAATTCAAATATTAAAATAATAATAAACCATGAAATAAAATTTTATTTATCGAAAATTTGAAATTAAACAAAACTTATAGTAAGAAAGAATTTATGGCTTAATAATTTTCTCCTACTTTTATTCCTTGCAAAGTCTTTGATCAGATCTTTATAATCAATCTTGTTATGAATGCAAATGCAATTAACACCAGTGATAGTTGGCAACTAAACTAAGAACTTCTTATGAGCTAGTACTGTTTCTAACGTGTCTAGACTTGTTCAAAATTTGTATAACTTCCAATCTGCGAGTACAGTGTACTTTATTTTGCGGGATAAACATGACACAAGAGAGAACGCTTTATAAACATAACTACATAACTTATTCATTTTTCATTAAATTTTGAAAATGGCTATAAGTACAGTATAATTAATTTCTGTGGTGCCCCTTCCCTGGATGCCCTAAGTGCGTGTTTACTTTGCTTATAGGGTTAATCCAGCACTGAATACAAATATAGGAAAGCATATGCAATTTTCTATTCACTTTATTGGATAGCAAATTTTCCAACGTATAGAGGAATGTTTTTAAGATTTTGTGAAAATTATATAAAATTTCGATATAAGGAATTTAAAATACAGAGGGATATGCTAGCACCAACATAATTGGTTCTAGAACCTCATTCATTATAACATATGTTCGTTCTAGCATACACTGAAACATATGCATTTAACATCAACATATTAAAATAATATTTTAAAAATTTTACTGTGGAACAAATATACTTCATAAGCAATAAAAATTCATTCTGATTATTTTTACAGCGTGATGAGTAACAAACAAAATATGTAGAAACAAAATTTAATATCTTTTTTTTCCCTGTGAAATAATGCAAAAATAAAATATTATATACTTCTATATGCTGTAATATAATGAAAATTCACTGGCGGGCCGCATGCGGCCCGGGGGCCGCCTATTGGACAGCCCTGTTCTAGAACCTCATTCATTATAACATATGTTCGTTCTAGCATACACTGAAACATATGCATTTAACATCAACATATTAAAATAATATTTTAAAAATTTTACTGTGGAACAAATATACTTCATAAGCAATAAAAATTCATTCTGATTATTTTTACAGCGTGATGAGTAACAAACAAAATATGTAGAAACAAAATTTAATATCTTTTTTTCCCTGTGAAATAATGCAAAAATAAAATATTATTGTAATATAATGAAAATCCAATGATAAGTTTTATTAAAATATTCTTCTATTAATGTAATTGTGTAGTTTCTCAAGTATTGCTTACTAATATGCATTATTAGTTTATATTTTTCAATATTATGTGTTAGCTCATAGAAACAAAAATGCGTTCAAAATTTTTTCTCATCATTATTCTTTCAATATTCAGAAAGCTAGATAATCTTAAAGAGTTTGCTAATATTCTTATTCATTATATAATAACTTAATTTGATTAAAATTCACAATTAATCTGAAATAACAACTATGACTATGGATCGAATTTTATTTTATCAGTTTTATTTAGTAATTTTACTTTTAGAATACAAAAGAATCAGCAGAAAATTAATAATTTCATCATTGGACTGATTCTGTCTTATTCTAATTTTAAAAATTTAGTTCAATTAATAAGTTATAATTAAGCTATTTTTGGAATCTTTTAAGTATTTATTTATTTATTTATTTATTTCATAATATTTACAGGTCAAATACAATAAATTATCTTTGATAGCTGATATAAAGAAATATAAATCATAATCAATTCAACATACTATTGTTAACATATACAGTGGACTCTCCGTATAACGCGCAGATACGTTCCGCGTTATACGAGACACGCATTATCAGACGATTTTATGCAAATTTAAGGCGCATTCGGCAATTCAGATCAATCTGACTAGATCACGTGATTTCTGAGTTTCGTCTGACTCGTCTGACTTGGCATTTGCCGAACGCATATGTCTGCTTCTCTACTTACCAACATGGCGGACGAAGTGATAAATTAATACAAGTTATTACACATATTACAATGCTTTACATGCATAGTAATATCGAATTAAAAAAATTTTACACTGGATTAGTGGCTATCATCCTCAATATAGATACCATTTATTGAAATAACTATCAATAAAACAAATATAAATTAACTACGACATTAATAAATAATAAAGAATTTCTTTATCAATCAATAATAATAGCAAAGCAACTTTAGGACGAAGCAACGTGAGCATACTTTTCAACCGATAAACACACACGAATTCTCGTATTAATAATGTCTACTTATGTAACGCGATATCTTTCCTTCAGTTATACGGTTTTGCTCCTCTGAATGTTAGAGTTGAAAAACTTCATCACTTACATTCATTTTAATTTCGCATAAATATCTCACGGGCGCCGCCATGTTGCTCAGACCAATGTCAGAAATTACATAGATGGCTGACGAAGATCTGATTATCTGAGTTCAGAACTCGTCAGTTGTCTGATTTGCCGAACGTGGCACTTCAGTCAGATATACGTCAGAACTAAATGCCGAACGATCATTGTTCAGATTTCTTAAGAATTCTGAATTGCCGAATACGCCTTTAAACTTGTTTCTGAGTTCCAGCACTGATCGTATGTTGCTAACGAGATGTGCGTTAGTTTCGAATATGATTTTATTGTGTGCAGAATGCTAATTAAATTGTTTTAAAAAAGGTTTTTTTAATAAAGTAAAAACAAACAAAAACAGAATAAAAGTAACTAAATTTTAAAAAGTATTATATACAATAACACGGACTCCGAAAACGTGGATTCGTATAACCTAACGAAAAAAATTGTTAATGTTGTCATGGAAACGAAATAAACATCGTTTGGTTTTATTACCATCAAAGAATATTATAAGTAACGGGTAAGTAGCGTTGAAAAAAATTATCCTACGCGTTATACGGGTCTGTTTATAGCGTTGTATGAGTACTAGTTGCAATTTTTTCGTCGGGTTATACGAGAGTTTACTATACTGTATTTTAGAATTCAGATTATAAAATATCACCTTAACTTTTGTGTCTTTCTAGAAATTTTAAGAATTAATGTTGAAAATAATTTTATAATTCTTATAATTTAAGTTTTATTAGTTAAATTTATCATATTATGGATGAATTTTTTTATAGGTTTTCAGTTGCTAGATTTTTTTCAATGTGAGCAATATTGTTTTAATTTTTATTTTAATGCATGTACACACTAAATACTCAAATTCTGTAAACATAACGAAAATTATCGTATGTAAAAAGATAAAAATAAATTTATATACAAGCGCATATACACATGATAATATGCCCAGCCGAGTTATCAGTGGCTACTATCAGTGCTAATGAATTTTTCTGTACACAACACACCAATGTAATCGTTTATTACTACTTTTATGCGTGCAAAATTATTTTTTTCTTAAAATTTGTTTGGCACCAAGCTCCAACTCGTATCGTTTTGAACCTAATATGAGGAGAATTTTATTTTGTTTACATCTTGAACAGTTTTAATCTGAAATATTAATTTATTCTATTAATTTCTGTGCACGCTGTTTTTGTATATTTGTTTTATTATAATTTAATTTAATAATTTCATTAAAATTCTTCTTTTATATTATTTTAGGAAAATCAAGGTTTTTATTTAATCGTATTTTGTTATTGTTCATTTTCTACACTTTATAAAAATGTTTCAAATTAAATAAATAAATTATTTAAAAAAATGAAAATCTTGATTATGTAAAAATAAATGTGTGCTAAAACATCAATTTAATTTGAAACATAATCAACCACACCTGCTAGTTATTGTTCAGTCGTGCTAATGATTAGTTTTCATTAAACAAGTGATCATTTTCATTTCCAGTTGCACAGAAAAATGGAACACTGCTCGATTCAACTCGTGCAATAATAATGTCACAAATAGCAGTACCAGCATGAATTGTACTGTAATCGTTCATCATGTATTATTTTTATGTAGTGCTTTGAGATTGAAACACTCAGCCAACCAAATCGCAATAAGAGATAAACAGCTATCTTCCGAGTAGAATGAAAGATGAATAATGTAATTAGAGGAAAATGAGATGATGATGCAGTTCAAGAGTTTAATAACAACGAAGACCGAATAGCATAAGAATCATTCGAATATCTGATTATTGATTATACAAAAACTACATTAACATTTATGCTTTATACAAGAACAAAAATCTCGTAAATACTCTAAAATCTCTATTTTAAGAGGATACATCTAGAAGACAATAATATATACGTTATAAAAAAGATATTGTGATTAATCTAATTACGGAATATTTTTAGAACTTTAATATAATTAGATTCATTACTGAATTAACTGCTGGATATTCAGATTTCCTGTTAACTGTTTTCAATAATGGGAAAAATACGTTAAGCACTTTTGACTTTTACCTCATCTTTGCTTTCTGTATTTTTCCTATCTCGGCTGATTACTCATGCACACAAGAATAATCTGTTCAGTAAAATTAATTGTTAATTAACGATTTATCGTTCGGATTGTAAATTATAATCCAATTCTGATTATTGTATAGGCAAATGCACAGTAAACGTGAGTTAAGTGTGCATTTGTCTATACAATAATCAGAATTGGATGGATTGAACTGGTCAAAAATGCTTAACAGACTGATTATTTTATAGGCAAATGCACATTAAACTCACGTTTAGTGTGCATTTGCCTAAAAAATAATCAGTTTGTGATTTAAATCTTTACTGTTCTTTATTTTGCTTATTAACTATACAGCAGTTGTTAATATAATAAATCTATCCATAATGAATTTATCATATCTATATTAACAATGAATTGAACATTACTGTTATTTTTATAGAAAGTTTTCTTACTATTATTTTTAAGCATAAATTAATTAATACATTTCATAAATCACATAATAAATAATAATAAGAAAAAATAACAATGTATACTTATTACCACTATAAGGAGGCGAGAGATTCTTCCTAATTAAATTGTGGAAAGTTAATAATTGTAAACTAAAATTATTAACATTCTACAATTTTATGTATTAATGGAAAAATAAATCTTTTTCTTAAATTTGGAATCTTTAAAGTTTGCCAAATTATACTGTATTTTCAAATATAAAATTCATACTAAAGATCTTATTATGTACCATCATATGTCTTTATTTATTTCTATGTAAAGATACAAACTGAATTCAAATTTTATATGACTTATATAACATTATTTATTCACATATTGTATATATTATTCATTCACTGCTAATTATATATTCAATACAACATCTATGCATTCACTGGTCAATCAATTCATGGCACGTTATAAGAAAAAGAAGACTGACATTATAAAAGATTAAAGATAAAAATAAAGAACAAAATTTAAAAGTATAGCTAATGAAAATAATATATACAGCATATTCAATTTAATTAATCAAAAATGTATTTTAAAAGTTGTTTACGTTGTACAGTTTGAAACGTGAATGGAAACAACTAGTAGTCAGTATGTAAAAACAGAAAACTCAAATATGTAGCCGTATCAATCAAATAAATAAAATTTATTATTCAAGATATTTTTTTCTTTTTGTAGATAATGTTGAGAAAATCCAGATTCCAATAATATAAAAAATTATATAAAATAAACAGAAAATAAAATTGTCCTTCATGCATTTTATACATATTTAGAACTGTAAGAACTTGACTTCTTCATTGATTGCAATTTTTATCATATACTGATGTTTTCTCTCTTTATATGCTGTTTGTAAAATTAAAGTTATTTTTTTATACCTAATGTTTTAATGCCACTAAATAATAATAAAAAATTAATAATTGAAAATTTCGACTAGTTCGATATTAATACTAATAAGCAAAATTTCATTTAGTAATTTTCGAAACAAAATTCTAAAATTAATTTAATGAAAAGCAGATCAAAAAGTGGTTCTATTTTAAGATTCGTATCGAAGCAAATAAAGTCGTCACTAGTACAACAAAAGACATTTTGAATTTATCAAATAAATAGGCGGAGCATTATCACTCTCTAGCTCGTCACCATGAGAATCTGGATCGATTCTCGCTGATCTTCAACCTTATTCTTGATATTTCCCATCGACAGATCAGTCAAAGAGATTAGCCAAATTCTTCTCGATACAGCGCTGGTAATCTGTTTTTCTGCAATAATTTAAATGCTATGTTTTTACTTCTAAATATAAGTTAGTTGTAAATAGTGATGAGTATTATGTTTGTCGAATTAATCATTTATTTAAAAAAAAGAACAGAAAAAAAGAGTCATTCTGTTAAAAAAGTATTGTAATAGAAGAAGAAACAGCCAAGAGAGTTGATTCGTTCAGTCACTAGTACTCACCACCTGAAAAACTAAGATAGAAATATAAATAATAATAATAAGAAATAATAATGTATATGGTTCTCATATAAGGAAGCGTGAGATTCTTGCTAATTAAAGGGGTCTGTGCTAATAATTTCTTAATATTTGAATATTTTATAGTTATAATATATTAAAATTTATGAATCGTTTAATGTAATATATGATCCAATGAATATGCTAAATAACAAACAGCGCGAATTCATCATTTTTTTTAATCATCACTATAGCGATAATTAAAATACATAATTTATAGGCAAAGATGAATTATTTCTTATACTAATATTAGTTTTATTTCGAATTAAATGCCAGAAAATTAATCTTGAGATTATGATATTGAAATAACTAAATAGATACAAAGTTTCCGTATTATATTCTTGATATCGTATTTTTTTATTGCTTCTATCATAAGACAATAAAAACACGCTTGATATGATAAAAGTTTATTCCGTACATTTATTTTATCTTGTAATGAAAATCTAAACGAAGCGAAAAAATAAGTTAGTTTTGAATAAAACATCTTCTAATAAGAAAATATGTAAAAATTTGGCACTTCAACACTCCAAATTAGGCAAGATTCAATGTTAAAGCTTTCTCGTAAAAATGAAATAAGATCATTGTTTATGATTCTGATGTTTTTCTAATTACGATGGATCTTTTTAAACATTTATAGAAACCAAAAGAGGATCACATTTATAAGTGGATTGCCAATTCGACAGCTTTAGGATTGGTTAAGAATCTGTGTGTCCTGCAGAACACTTATGATAAGTTCACTAGTGAACTTATATCAAGTGTTTCGCGAAATTATGAAATACAGTAGGTCTATTGTATATGAATATATGTAACCTATAGTTAAAAAAATATATATGTTAAGAATTGCATGCATATTTTATTGTTAATTTTAAGAATGAGTGGCATTATATAAAAACGTTATTGATTTGGCTACTCTACAATTTTTTTTTTTTAAATAATTAAGTGTTTCGCGATTCCGAAAAGGTAAAGAATATTACAGACACCGTAAGAATGAGTGGCATTATATAAAAACGTTATTGATTTGGCTACTCTACAATTTTTTTTAAATAATTAAGTGTTTCGCGATTCCGAAAAAGTAAAGAATATTACAGACACAGTGCATGATTACTTTTGTAGAATAAGATTCGCAATTATAGAAGAATGGATTATACAATTAATGGAAAGAATGAAAAATTAAGTCATTGTTATAGAATCCATTAAAATTGACTGCAGCGTGTCAAATCATTTCTTTCATTCACCGGTGACAAACATAAGGAAAATATTAGTAAAATATTAATTAGAAATGAATGAAATTGTCGAAAAATTCTTTCTACATAACTCGCTTCTGCAACTTGATTAAGATTGCAGTGTACAGTATTTTGAAAGCTTTAAACGTTTATCAAAGATGTCTTAGCCGATTTTTCTCGGTTTTAATTAGATAATATGTTATTTTCATTTAATTATATTTTGAAAGTTCAAAAGTTCACAAAACGATTTTAATTGTGATTTTTTAAAAGCGTACGTTTGCATCTTAAAATATTTTAGAGAAAGTATAACGGACTCCCGTATAGCGCGGGAGATACGTTCCGTGTTATAGAAATCGCGTTATACGAGACATGCATTATCGGACGATTTTATGCAGATTTAAACTTGTTTCTGAATTTTTTTATAAATCTTTACATCTTTTATAATTATTAGTTTCACTGTGTATATATAAAAAATAGGCAAGTATGCATTCTGCGTTTCTAAACAAAAAATCAAAAAGTATGTCAAAATGTTAAATTTATCCTACGCGTTATACGGGACAGTTTATAGCGTTGTATGCATACTAGACGGAATTTTTTCGTCGCGTTATACGGGAGTTTACTGTATATCATAATTTGGGCTGCATTTCTAGAAACTTAAAAATATATTAAAAATGGATTAAGAATAAGTTATCTATTTTAAAAATATGGCATGTTTATAAATCTTCCAAATAATTATCTATTGTTTCTTATTGATAATGAGCTACAATTTTCGATAATTTTTATGGAATACGATCTTTTTTTTTAAATAAAATTTTTAATTATATAGTTCGCTGGAATACGAACTGTCACAATCGTTCTCTAACTAATCAATGATTCACTCGAATCTGAAGATATTGAAATACTGTATTGGCAATAAATACGCAATAAACATAAATATTGGCAAATAGTAAAAGAAAATTTATAGTGCTACTAAAATTTTATCCTAAACATTAATAGTTTAGAGAAATTATCTTTTATTATTAGAATATATTGTGTGTAATCATAATGCTTTGAACTGAAGCACCTAAAAGTTTCCTTAATTTGCATTACGTGCAACGTCATTGTGTACGTTGGCAAATTCCACACGACTACTTCGATCACAAATCAATGAAGATTTTGAAACTGAAAGACTATTCCTTAGATAGGCTATTTTTATAGCAAATAACAACTGCTGAATGACTGAAATTTAATTCATGGTCAAGATGAATCGAACATATTAAACAGAAAAGAAGAATTCAACCATTGAAGAAGTACTTCTCTTAACAAGTTTTTCATACGTTTGGAAAAATGCCAAACAGCATTGAGTTGAGAGAACAAATCTGTTTTCCAATTGAGTCTTTACGCTGACTCTTTATATTGTAAATTATCGAAAAATATAGTCCATCATACAACAATGAATTGCAAAAAAATATATATGTATATAATTTAATGAGGCTTTCTGAAGAAAACTGAGCTATGAAAATCGATAATCTTGTCAATTTAATAAGGCGATATTTCTCGTCAGCTAAATATTTATGTCTACTAGAGCCATGACTATGCATTGCTCTTTATGAAGATAATAAATCGAATATGATTAATAATCCCAATGACATTATTAAAATTGCAGTATTAAAAAGCAAAAAAATAACTTCCTAATAAATTTTTATTATATTGTATACGATGAATTGCTTTAAAATATATAAAAGCCAGCTTGTTGATAATTGGCAAATAAATTAAACTAGAATTGTTTAATATAGAGGCCTACTATATAATTTAAACAGTGGAAAGAATAACTGATAGAAGATAACTTGAATAGCTCAATTAACAAGATTATCAGAATAAAGATTTCAATAGTTTTAATTCAATATATCAACTGCGATTATAGATCGTGTGAACAAAATCTTATCCAGGTTCCATTAAATTTAATAAAAGAGTCAGATAAATCAATAAAAGTAGAAAAATCATTGCGTTAGAATCATTACAGTGCAAAATTTCTTAAAGATTCAGTTCGTGTTTCAACTCACTCACGTTAGTAAAGATTAAATCAATAAATTAAAATGATAAAATAAATTTTATTATCCAATACAATATATTAAATAAAACTGATAAAATAAACTGGAATTTTAATTATTATTATATGTGATAACGAACGTTAATATATATAGGAACAGGAAAAATGACGAAGAATCATGATTTTATAATGTTACAAAAAAATCTTAGTAATGAAAATTCTTTAATTTTGCCAAAATATTGAATCAATCGAGTTAATTTACAAAGAAAATTTATTGAAGATTATTAAAGCTCGAAAAATTTACGTAATTATAAAGAATTATAAAAATTAACGAGGAATTAATACAAAGAAACACAATAGCCTTGATACGATTTATGTTTGCTTCCATTAAGATTATCGATTTATTTTTAAAAATTTTATTTATTAAAACTCAGACAGAATCAAATTATTAATAATTTAATCTTGACAAAAATCTGTAATGATTAAATAATTACGAAATATTCCAAATTTATCGATAGTACGAAACTATAATGAATATATATTTCTATACATATCTAAAAAATCAATTGCTATTTTTTGTATATCGATATTAACAATTTTGCAAAGAAAGTATAATCAGAAACAGTAACACGGAAAGATCAGTTTAATTCCACTTCTTATCAAATGGAGAAGATCGGAGAAAAATCCACTCTCTAGCATAACCTATTGGGAATGCCAGATGAGAATAACTAAAAACTCTCACCTCTAATGTACTGGTTTCCAAATAGGTCAGTGGTGAGAGTTTTTAGGTGGCATAGTCTTGTGGGATGGCATAGCAAAAGAAGGCATAGGTGTTAATAGGTCAGAGGTGAGAGTTTTTAGGTGACATAGCAAAAGAAGGCTTAAGTGTTAATAGATGGCATAACAAAGAAAGGCATAGGTGTTAATAGGTTATATTGTTTATTGAGAAACCAATAGGTTTCCCAATAGATCTATTGAGGGCCCTTCTCTAGGAAGGACCCTACTCTACTGAGAAGGGTCCTTAATAGAGAACCCTTCTCATAACCCTATTGAGAATGACTAAAAACTGACCTATTGAAAATGCCAGATTGAGAATGACTACCTATGATGAAAATAGTTTTTCCTTTAAACAAAGAAAGATGATAATTAACACCATAAATTAATATGTTATGAATAGAGTAAAGAAGTATTATAACTTGAAAATTTTAAGAGAGATAATTATATAAAATAAAATATTCGATATTAATGTTTTAAAAATATGAGTAAAATTTATACAATATATCATTACACAGATTAAAAATAAACAATAAAAATACTCGGCGTAAGAGAATGTTAGATATAACAAGAAGGTACTCTATATTGCGTAGAACAAAGCAGTCTACAATGTTGTAGTTCAGAAACCGAGTCATTCAGTCTAATGCAATTCAATGATTTTTAAACTCGTCAACTATTTTTACCGAATGCCGTAGACTTACGTCCAAAACATTTGGTAGAAAATAAGTCAGGATATAGTTAAAAACCCATTTAATCATATAAATAATCAAAATTAATCGAATCTCGAATTTTTGCATTAAATTCTTCATTATACGAGATTTTCTTTTGCTAGTGGAAACGGATACAGCCTCACGTAATTACATATGTTTGACCTTTCGAGGAGAAACACATCAAATACCGAGTATCTAATGATTTATTCGAGTATGTGCTGCATTTTAAACGATTTATTTATTGAAATTAAAAAAAAAGGAAAGAAATTCTTTACTTAAATCGAAAATAAGTTAATCGATCGAATATTTATTATCGAAACGAATTAATTAAAATATTTTTTATTTAATTAATTTCTGGTTTCCGCATTACAAGGTCTTTTTCTATATAAAAAAAATATTCATGCTGAAGCACATAGTATGTTTATACGACATTAGCTGTCACATAAATGAATTACTACGATTATATAAATATATGATTCGTCTCTACAATGGATTTAATCTGTTAAATATATCAAAATAATAAACTGATGCTGCAACAAGCATAACCAGTACATGAAATAACGAATAACAACGATTTTGCAAGGGATAAAATCTTTAATTTCGTAATAATTTAAACCATTTCAAATAATAAACACGTGATATAGAACAATAATAAACTTAAAAGTACAGTAAACTCCCATATAACGCACTTTCTTATAACACGAATCCGTATAACGCGACGAAAAAAATTTTACAGCATCGGAAGGTAGTATTACGTCTATGAGATCCTGTAGTAATCTTATTATAGGATTACTACAGGATCCCTAAACTTAATACTGCCTTTCGATGCTGTCGTCAGGCACACATACAACGCTATAAATAGTCCCGTATAATGCGTAGGATAACTTTTTTAACATTAGTTACACGTTACCTATATCCGTTGATTGTAATGAAGACCAAACGATGTTTATTTCGTTTCCATGACAACTTTAATAACTTTTTCGTCGGATATACGAATCCGCATTTTCGAAATCTACTTGTATACAATATTTTTAAAATTTTATTACTTATATTTTTTCCTTTATTAAAATTAAATATTCTTTAAAACAAAGTTAATTAATACTCTGCACACAATAAAATCATATTCGAAACTAAAATATCATAAAAATCAACGTCATTTAAAATCATATTCGAAACTAAAGCACTGATCTCATTAGCAATATGGCGATCAGTGCTGGAAACAAAGATCGTTGGCTGGAACTCAGAGACAAGTTTAAAATTTGCATAATGCGTGTCTCGTATAACACGATTTCCTATAACGTGGAAGGTATCTCTAGCGTTGTACGAGAGTCCAATGTAATTCGAAAAATAGAAAAGATTTGGCAAGATTCGAGATTACCTGTCGCGAGTTTTCGCGGCGCTGCGCTTGTATCCATCATCCAGATAGACGGATTGGACGCTACGCGACGCGTGATTTGACACGTAGCGCTACTGATAGACGCGAAAACTCGCGGCAGGTAATCTCGAATCCTACCGATATAAAACATCGCATCTCATTAAATTAACTCTTAATTAATGTTTTGAAAAATAACTACCATTAAAAAAATTAAATAAGTAACAATAAAACAAACTGGAGACGGCACGCAACAATTCCAAAGCGAGCATTGATCTAAATAGACAAGCTGGAAATGCTCCAAAATGATTATGGGAGGAATTGTTTGGTGGCAAAATTGAAATCCATATTTTCCATTGCAGATTTCCGTCTTTTGACGAGAATTCATAAGCAGGGGCGAGTTCTAGTTTAGGATTTGTAAGTGGGTGGACCTTGCAATGAATGTCTAAGGCTAGCATCCGATTCTGCAGCCAAGACAAAATATAGCACAGGAATATCTGTTTATCTCTCTCTACCGACGTACCTCTCGTTAGTCAAAATATAAAAATCAACAGGGCAAATTATATTCATCATAAACTGCCGATGCCTATACTGTATAACAGAGCGCATGATAAGAAATAATTAAAACTCTAGAGAAAACGCTGTTCTAGTCTAGAGTTACATTTTTAATAGCGTCTTTCTCCTCTAGAGAATACTCCTATATCTTGGTATACGTAGCGCTCTGCATTGCTACTCCATCATCGGAGCAGGAGGCTACAACAACCTCTACCAATCTTGACTCGCGCTCTCTCGAATCAATGAAACACTATTAATAGTAAATGGCTTTGGTTGAATTCCTTCTCCGACGATTTTCTCTATCTTTAATTTCAATTTTCTATCATTCCTCATAAATAAAAGTAAATAATCTAATTTGTGCACGCATTTCTTCATTGTCCCTTTCTTAATCATCATTAAATGTATTATTACATCTTTATATTGTGTTCATTTTTACATAAAAACATTAATTTTTAGCAAATCTACAATAATTTAATCAAAATTAACATATTATTTACATAATATAGATATTAAGCATTCAGACAGATGATGTATATAAAAATTATATGACTGATTATATACTTCGTCATCAATCGAATGACATATACTGTACAGAAGTATGACAATCAGAAAGCCAGCTGTAAATGTTTCTTCTTGATTATCTATCTACAGTGTTTCATAAAAATTATTATTTAGCTAATTTATACTTTTATAATTTCTAAATAAATGTATCTGATATTAATAACTTGATAGATATGCATTATTGAATATCCTATACCATTTCTGATATATAGAAAATGATTAAACTTGCATAAAAGCATTTTATAGTAACAACATTATGTTTTCTAACTTATATTTTGTCTTCTTTTTCTTTAGCACATGTTTTTTATATAATTTATCTGATTTTACTACTATTTTGGTTAATTTTATGAATTAAATTTATTTTGAAGACACTTGTCATCATTTTTTAATGTTGTCTGAACTACATTTTTTTTATGTTAATATAAAGAACAAATTTGTAATTATTATAAATGAATGTAACTCAAAAAAAATTGGAATCGAAATATTACAAAACTCTAAATTTATTATTTCTACTGTAAACGAAAATAAGTACAGAAGGAGTTAAAAAATTTTTAATCGCAGATAAAATATTTTCAATTAAGTAAAAAATTATTTAAACTTGACCATCAAATTTTTGTAAAAATGAAATACCATTAAACACCTTTTTACTTACCTTTTTTTTACTGAATAACAACAAATAAAAAGTAACGAATGGAATTTATCGTCATTATTTTAATAAAGATAACAAGAATAAAAAAATATTTCTAGATAGGTTAACAATCACAGACTTTATGAATATTAATTAATTTAATTATGATGATATTTTACACAGTTACCAAAATCATCTCTATTGTAGTAAAGTAGAATATGTGATCATGTCCAAATATGATTCCAATTATTCAGTATTAAATAATTGTATTAATATATGGTAATTGTCACATTTACTGCTGAAGAACTGTTGTATCTTAAATTTTTAATTACTTTAATCGCATCATAATAAGTATTTAACTCTAAACGCATTAAAGCAATAATAAAAGAAAAGAATAAATTATCATATATCATATATCGTCTTTTCAAATGCATCAATCAATAATTGTTCAGCTGTTTTTTTCAGAAGTAACAAATGTAAAATGATTTTTCCATACGACAAACAAATTATCCAGTTTGCTTCTAAATGTCCAAAACTTCGAATCATTATAAAAACGATGTGATACTTGCAAATATTTTGCAGTATCACATCGTTGAATGAAAGAGAAAGTTTAACTCTCATCAGATACATCCAACCAACGTATTACGAGCATTATACGATAAGTCTACAATATTAATGCGATTCTAGTCAGTTGTAATACTGCAAGCTTTAACCAAATTATTAGTCTGGTATCCAACTGTTGGATAACTAATGGTTCTAACAGTCCACCTACTCTGAATGGTTTCCCAAATTAACCCTCAAGATCAATTTCTTTCTCTCTCTCTCTCCAACATCCTTCTCTCTTCTTTCTGGCATCTATTCATCCCTATTTTTGGTGATGAGGATTGTGAAAAATTCCTTTCAAACAATCTATCTATGGAATATTTATCTGATAACCGATTCGAAAATATATATACCTTATCTTAACGTATTTATTACAAGATAAAGAAAAATTCTACAATTATTTCGACTGTCATTTATGAACATAATACTATAAAATTGTTGTGTAAACTCGAGTAAAAGTATTAAAATTTTAATTATGAAACAAAAATTAATATTATTTTCTTGCCAGTAACAAAAAAAAAAAAATGTACAAAGATATAGGACCAATCATAAATTTATAATTCAGAGCTATATTGTTCGAATTTTTAATTATTATTTTAAATCTCAGTAAAATCTTTTTAAAGTTCTATAAATCATAAAGCATGATTTTTGATTATAAAGTTATTTTTGAATTTTAACGCTGAAGAATTTGCACAGGTGGTATGGGCAGACCAGCGATGGCATTGAAGAGAATATTGAAGAAGATCAACAGGTCAGGTCCAAAAATCTGTAAAATGATATGGATTCAGAGATTTGATCCCTGGCTTTCAGAAGAAAACTTTTCTACGCTTTGACCCAACTGACTAATTTTGATTAATATAGAAAGAATGCATAATAATGATTATTATAGTTCCTGTTGCTATATCGTTTTTCTCTTTATATTTTTCTTTTACCAAATTCCAAAAATCGTGAGCAAAATCTTTGAGCTATGATTCTAATAGTAAAAAACAGAATTAGTTGAAAATACGTCTTTAACAAACTAAGAATAATGAAGCCAATGATAATATTAAATAAAAAAGAGCATTATAAATCCATAAAATCAATAAACATGTCAGTTAAAAATTATGATCATGTGGTAATTAATAAAAATTGTCTCATCATCAAATGTACAGTATCTTCATTATATTATTCTATGAGTTAAAAATTATGGAGATTTATACTAAATTTTTTTCCACTGATAATTTTCTTCATAAATTTATAGTGGAAGATAAAAACCAGCCATGATTCACTTTGAAAAATGAATCATGGCTGATGTTGCATTTCACTTTGATTAATCATTTTTAGCTACACAGATCTTTAAATGAATTCATAAAAACTCTTTCATATAACAAATTTCTTGATTTAATGATATTTTACGCTAAGAGTTATTAATACGATAATTATTTTGGCCATTAGAAATTTACGAAAATTGCCAACATTTTCACAATTCTCATATTTTCTTCTTACTGATTTAAATAGTTGCTATTTTCTACATTGCAACAGCCAAGGTAAAGCCAGTCGCATTTCGAGTTTGACTGGCTTCTTTTTGATTCATTCAAGTTTGATACAGTATTTTAATACTGAATTAATGCTTTTCATACGAGTTTTTCAACCCCTTGATGGTTAATTTTGTCAAAATTAAACTCGAGTAATTAAAATGATAAGATTAGCAAGGAATAAAATCTAAGTAAGAAAAGAAATGAATGAAACAATGGTTCATTTTGTTAACAACGCCTTCTTCTTGATTACTTAATTAATTACAAAGAATTGAAGCAATCTCTGTAAATCTAATTAATTGTGCATCTAGATATAAAAATATAGTACGCGAATTTTAACGCAATTCTTTAAAACTGATTTTAATTAAAATTAAAACATGGCGTATAGAGCCAACAGCCATCAGGTTGACACAACGATGGGTTGACAACGCGCTGCTGCAACGCGACATTATGACGTCATGGCGTTCAATAAAGCTTCGGCTCTAGCAGTGCGTCCTTGGCCAGCCAACAAAATCCAACAGCATGATGAAAGACTTTTTTCAGACTACAACCAGCTGCTTTATCGTGAATTCACGCAAAAATACTTACCATAAATTCAAGTTATAATAATTGTAAATCTATCCAACATATTTTAAAACGTAATACGATCGTTTCAAGTTTGAAGTTCCTTTTTATTATTATTTAATTACATTCCATCCTAAAGGTTGAAGATACGAAAGGTTATCTACGTGGAAGATTGAATAGCCAATCCAAAAAACGTTCGTTTAGTTATTTCTGGAAGGATTCTACTCGCAAAAAAAAAAATCCTCTCTAAACCATTTTACGTTTACGTAACTTTTATAAACGTCTACTCGTCTCGTTGAAATATAAAAATGCTTCCAACAAGAAACACCAGAATGATTATACGTTTTGAAGATAGTCAACAGAGCAAACTGTAAATTAATACCGTACAGTATACTAGATTTCTGATAGAAGCTTCAACCACACGAACCGGATACGGTTGGAGATCGTTTCAATGACCTTCAATCGTTGAAACGATCTTCTCTGGTCTCACTCTGCAAACGATAGTGCCAGATAAAGCAGAACTTTATTATTTCTCCTTATTTTAAAAATCATGATTGTTCAAAAGGAGGAGGATATTTTTTACACAACTCTCTCGTTAAACCATTGTTTGGCGCAGAAGATAACACGTGATAACCAAGATTCAGGAATCTTGTAATTATTTTTCGATCATGTTTTCGCCTATAAATCAAGTTTAATCAAGAGTAAATTGCAGTCTAACGTTACAAGCTAAAAAAAAAAAAAAAAAAAAACAAAACAACCCTGTCTGAAAATCGTCTGAACGTTGCTATTTTGGTAAGAATGTTATTCTGTTTGTTCTTTGAGTTGACAATGAGATTGTTCGAAATTAAAACTGGAAGGTTGGTATGCATTTTAAGTGGTATTTCATATAAGAAGAAAGGTGGAAGAATAAAAGACCAGACGTTTCATAAGGGAGTTTTAAATAGAAGAGTAGTTGCAACGGGTTTCAGACTACTTCAAGTGTCTATCGATGTTGCAGCTTCGTTATCTGGGTCACGTTAGTTGCCACGAGGCAGATGTACTTTGAATCGTAAACGAACAATCATTGGCTGCTGCTCTTCTCCGAGTTGCTACCCACATTATAGATATTAAAAATAATAATAATTATTACGAAAGCTTTAAAATCTATTTTTATTAGTAAAGAATATTCGCTTATACTAAATTAAAATTCTGATTTCTTGTTAGTGGGATCCATCCACTAAGCTACAGAGTTTGAGCACAAGTTAACTCCGAGTTTTCAATGTAAACTCTGAAGGAAGGGGAACTTTTAAGAGCGATATCAACTCGCATATTTCCTCTCTCTGATACTGTACTTTCCTTGGAAAGAATCCAGAAAGGTGGGCTTATACTTTGTAGAAATAAGAGATAAATCTGTTTATATATTGAGCAATTCATTAACATTTTACTTCTGCTACAAATAATTTTATTGCCATAATTTGGCTCAGCACAATCTAAAGAAAAGCTCATAATTAATAATGAGAATATCGCTTAATTCCTCTCAAAAAGAGACTTTAAACATAGCTAAGAAAATACTAAAACATTAAATTTGACAACTAAACAGAAAACACCATAGAATAATCATCATTAATAACTGCACATTATTATTGGCTTATACAGAAAAAATGTGCGAAAATTAAAATTAAATTTATTGCAAATTATGTATGTTTTAAGAAAACTGTCTTAAATTTTCTTTTCCATTTAAATTATAAAATACAAGTTTAATTTCCATTAAAATGAATATTTTCTTTAAAAATTAAAATAATTTATTAGATTATTCACATTTGGTTTGATTAAAAAATATTAATAAATGATATAATGTTCAGGAAAAAAAGATAAGGGAATGATTTGTGACTTCGATTAATTCGATAAAAAAAAAAAAAAACAGTTTTCGAAGACAGACGACATATAGCAGAGTTAAAAATAATAGTTTCCACATTTTTCGATGATAAGTATCCATAGATCTTCTTTGAGGTAAGCCAATAATCAGTGATGAAAAATAAATTCCTTAAATTAATGAATGAAAGCTATAAAAAATTATAACTCTATGCAAAGATAATAAGGAAATTTTTGATACAAAATGTATCTTTAACTATCAGTTAAGTGATCGTTATGTTTTAAATTAAAAAAAAAATTAAATAATAAAAGGAAATAACTATAAATTCCAATAATTCCTATAAATGGAAATCTGGTGAATATTTACTTAGCTTTGTATGATCTTAGGAAATAACTATAAATTCCAATAATTCCTATAAATGGAAATCTGGTGAATATTTACTTGCTTTGTTTAATGATAGAATAAAATATGCCAAAATTTCTTCATTATAAAAATTGGAAAGAAAAATCCCTCAATCAGGGACTTTCAGAGAAAATGTGAGGACCGGTAGCAAATAATATTTTTAAGACTTCAAAAAAAAAAGACAAAATTGACACATACACAGTGGTAATTGTACAAAAAAAAAGCGAAAACATTGATAGAGAACTTCAAATTTTGACTCAAACAGTATAAAAATATACAAATATATTTTTTCTAACATAGAGAGTTATAAATTGAGACCCCTAAAATCGTAAGGCCCGAGGCAGCCGCTACTCTTTCCCTCTCTGATAGCCACTTCATACAATTCATATAAATATATCAGTTAAAAATAATAGAATAAGTCAGTCGAAAATCTTAGAGTTAACAATAACTACAGCTGTACTATGTAAAAAATAAATTATGGGATAAATATGAATCCCATAATGTATAAGTAAAGAATGATTTCATTATTGGATTAATTAACATCGAATTACTTAACGACAGCATCGGAAGTCAGTATTAAGTCTATGGGAGCGTATAGTAATCTTATAAGAATACTATACGCTCCCATAGACTCAATACTGACTTCCGATGCTGTCGTCAGGTTTTAATTAAGGTATGAAATATTCTTCGGTTCAAAAATAATAATATTTCATTCCTGAGCATCGGTTATATTCTATAGATAAATATTACATGATTCCAAACAATCAAACATAATAGAAGATAGAGGAATCACTTTCTATTTTTTCGCGACCACTTTCTTTAGAATAATTTCAATATCAAATAAGGAAAATCATCGGAATTCTTACATAGTATTCCAAAACACTCTGTTTTATCGATTTATTCAGTCAGGAGATTTTATGTCTTCCCGTTTGCAAACTATGACAGGAGAAAAAGATCAATAATACGAGTAGCGATCTGACGCCTGGATGATCCTGTCTAAAGACCAGAATAACATAAATATCTCTATTTGCTAATTTAGATAGTTACCGAGCCAGCAATCTAAACAAACAACGTCATTTACTATTTTATACAGTTGCTGATCCAGACGAAAGATAACATCTGTGTCGTTGCACTTGGTGGTAATTCGGGCGTACATCCTCCCATGGCCATTGGCGACTCCCCTTTAAGTTATATAATTCAGACGATGGCTTTACGTTATACGAGGAGACACAATTATCTGGCTTAACAAAAAATGACCAAAAATACACTTTGAAGAAATAATACCGTTGTTTTTTTGCGTAATTTGTATCAAAAAATATTGCCGATATTCAATTTTACCAATGTGCAAAGTGCAAAAGTGTATATGTATGAAAAATCAAGAGAATATAGGATCGAGCACAGAAAAGACGAACCATGGCAGCTTGGAGGTCAACGACCCTCAAGTAGGTGGTAGCCATGTGTCGATGGCTCTCAGGCAACGATAAACGTCTGTGAGCAGATTTAGAACAGAAATTCGAGCATCGAAGCAGCTCTGGTCTTTCATACAATATCATATTACAAAATTTGTGATTCTTGTTATTTATGACGTATTCTTTATGTTTATTTGTGAACCTGTAAATAAAATTCAATACGGCAATCGTGGATTTGTTAGCATTATTTAGAATCCAACTATCATCGTCATTTATGTCATTAGTTTCTGAACGGGGCCATACCACACCAAGGATCCACACTGTATTACTGAGGGATCACGAGTTAAAACAAAAACAACATAAATCAATGAGGTGAAGGCCATTTATAAACGATGTGGGCAACGAGCAAAAAAAAAAAAAAAGGTTGAGAACCACTGGTTTATATTACTAACCGACAGTTTATTGCTACTTCAATACGTGAAAGAAACCTTCAAAGTGTTCGCTCTTTGCAGCTACAAAGGAGAATTTATCTTAAATTTTCTAGTGAATTGAATGCCGACGAAAAATAAATTATTATTAAATAGCAAAATACATTTTCCAAAAATGTTTGTCATCTTAAATCGTCAGATTATCATTTTTAAAAATTACATCTTGCAAAATTTTTATCACCATCATCATTTTAATACTTTTTTTTTTGTATCTTATGGAGATATATTTCGTGTAAAATAAGATTTCAGCAGTTCTTAAGTACCAACAGCCAAAAAAGAAAATATATTTTTGATAATTCTTTAAGTTAAAATTTAAAATGCAAGTTATAAATATCACAAATGATCTTTTTTGGCAATTATATCTGTGGACGAACCGTAGCAGTATATACAGGGACTTTCAGAAAAAATGTGAGGCCCGAGGCAACTAATATTTTCGAGGCCCTTAAAAAAAAAGAAAAAAGACAAAATTGACAAATAAACAGTGGTAAGTGTACAAGAAAAGTGAAAACATTGATAGAGAACTTCAAATTTTGAAGCTCGAACAGTATAAAAATATACAAATATATTTTTTTCTAACATACTGACTTATAAATTGAGGCCCTTAAAATTTGTGAGGCCCGGAGCAGCCGCTCCTCTTGCCACCCTTTCTGATAGCAACTGTATATAAAAAATAATAACTATAGCTATTTGTTTTATATGCTATTTGTTACGGAGAGAAATTAATATTTAATCAATATCACAGTTTGGATAAAAGCTATATATTGAGTAAGCTAATTAATCTAATTTTCAAATGCAGTATTAAATTAACTGCCTATTCTTCTGAAGCTGAAATATCAAACAAGAACATTATTTGATTTTGATAAGGATACAATCCAAACGTTAACTTAAGAGTACCAAAGAAATACAGTACTAACTCTTAAACATCATACTAGAATTTTCCTTTGGCATTAGGTGGTTCAAAAACCAAGAAGAATGCAGCCAAGTTAAGAAAGATCGATCTCTTTTCGCTCCAACTCATCAATTATGTGGAATCTTATCACCAGAAAACTAAATACATACGCGAATATTTAATGTCTTTCAACGCTTTAAATCGACCAAACTTTTAAAATTTATTTTTATATAAAATAATTAGAATTAATAAAATTATATCTTTTGATTTTCACAGTTATTTTTTCCGCATATATTTTTGACTATGTAACAGCAACCAACAATAAGTTGCTTTTGTATTAATCCCACCTAAATGCGGATGTGCATGAATTGACAAATCTGTACAGGATTTTTCTAGGATGCATTTCCCTTTGGTGAGCAACTGAAGCGATGCTGCAACGATAACAGATTTAACTGTCCAAAGAATAATGAGATTTGATTAAATTCTTGTTTTCTAAAGAACAGATTTACATTTTATCGTCGTGAAATAATGAGGCATAATTAAAACTGATTAATAAATGGGATGATCAGCAAAGTTTCCAATTGTTCTTTATACAGAAATCTGAAAATTTTATTGACAATATTTTGCTACAGCTAATATTAGATTTTTTACAAATTTAACTATTAGAACTGCAGAAATTATTGCAAAATGCAATTAATCCTGCCAATTTACAAATATTAAAAAGAAATATAACTGGAACAAGAATACAAAAAAATCCAAAGCATCTTTAAATTAGCCATTTAGTAAGTTTTTTTTTTTTTTTTCATAATTATAAAAAAATTAGCCATTTAGTAAGTTTTTTTTTTTTTTTTTCATAATTATAAAACCTGTATAACAATTTTATTATTAAAAAAAATAATAATAATTAATTACTAATTCATTGACTGACAGAACTTGCCTTCGATGTAAAACAAAATTCTGTTCGTCAGTCAATAAAAAAATTTTTTTAGCAAAATTAAAAAAATATTTTTGATAAAAATTATGCCCTTATAGTAAATTTACATAATGCAATTGGTTATTTTTTTTATTCATGTATGAATAAAAAATAATATAACTGATCTTCTAATCTAATTTTTGGACAAGTGACTGAAATCAAATCTTGCAAACTGCTTAACAAATTAATAGTTAAACAGTTTGCAAAAAATGATAGTAAATAAACAGCAAAATCAAGATTCTTTCCAGTTATACGTCATGTATTTTAGCTTAAAAATATCTAATTAGATTAATACGTGCATGAATATTTGATATTTTAGCAGCAAGCAAAATACATAAACTGATTCAAGCCCATAGATAAACCAATCCATTGGAATATAATCACTTTATGAAAGATCTTTAAGCACAATGCAAATTTGCAATATGTAAGATTTTAAATTCCAATGATGCAAGGCCAGATTACTTACTGGGCACAATAAGCACGTGCGTAAGAGCTGCCAACAATAAACAGGACACAAGAGCAGATTAACATTATTGAACATTTTTTATAATTTATTTAAAAAAAAAATTATGTGCCTACAAGTCCCAAAGGTTCTTAATCCAGCTTTGCAGTAACATATCCTAATTCTTGGATATAGTTTTTATAATAGTAAGAGTTTCCTGATCTATATTTTCTTGTCTGACAAATTTTTCTTGGGAATACCAAAATTTCCATTTATAGTGGCTAAAAATTCAATTAATTACAAAAAAATGTTTCACAATTTTAAGCCGTATATCACGAAATTTCCTCGAACGTTTTCATTGAAAACTACATTTCATAGCAGATTTATGCAGCATATGGAGAAAGAAAACCTTGAAGATAATTTTGCAAAAAATTTTATTGAAATTTGTCAGTCATTTTTATTATTTGTTTATTACAAAACAGGAATTTAGAATTGCATTGCGCAAAAGAAATTTGCAATTTTATTATTGCATACGTTATTTTACATCACGTTCGATGGCAAAGTATAGGAACATATTTAATGAGGGAGTTTTTCTGATGTCTAAATTTTTGCTGAGCTTCATCGAGTTCTATGTCTGATTGTGCCAATTTAAGCTTTAAAGAAAGATTTAAACGGAAGTCTTCGATTTGATAACACGACTTCTTTTATTTGAAAAATACTGTACGGTGTGGTCCTTTCTGAAAAGGAAGTGGACTGGTTCTAACAGCTGCAGGAAATGGCGAGTGATATATAGAAAGCAGAATACAGTACGAGTAAGAATGGCTGAATAAACAAACTTTTTTGTCAACACAAGATGAAAATTCGAAATATTATTTCCACGTAATTAAATAATCGAGTAGTATATCCATATCGATTAATTAAGATATTAAGATTGTTTAAATATCCTGAAAACACTTTTATATGCTGTATTTAGAAAGAAAATCATGAAAAAATCTCAGCAATTCATCACATAATAATGGTCCAACTCAAGCTTATAAAATTCGATCGATTTAATAATCTCCAATTCCTGAATTAAATCTGTGCAACAGAAAAGGAACAGATTATTATTTTATCAATAAAATTACCCTGTTTACTGTTATTTATGCATAATATATAAAAAATAATTTTATGCTATCGTATAAAAAAGTGAGCACAAAAATCATCAGTCAAACGAGCAACTTGATTGAGATCATTCGTCATAGGAAATCAAATATTTTTATTAATCAATGTTTAAAAAAATCTATGATATCTTTTTATGAATATTGTTTTGTATGTTTATTAAACAATGGATGACAAAAATTATGCAAAACCAGTTTTAAAATTTCTTAAAAACAAATAAGGAAATAAGTGTAAGGAATCAAACTTTTGTTCCATAAGGAATAAGTGTGGTTCCTTACCTGATATAATAGTTCAGTTTAAAGAATTAAATAATAAATATAATTTATTTTTTCCATGGTTTCTTAAAAGATAATAGTTTTTATCTTTCGATAAACTGCTTATAAGAAAGGAAAAAAAAGTGATTCCATAGTTGTTTAAGTCATCAAAACTGGAAAATTTTACTCTAATATGCATAATTCCATAAGAAATAATTTCGGAATTAAGTGCTGAAGAATCTTATCGTAAAAATTGTGAAATTATGACATGACAGCAACGATCAGTGCGTTAACAAACATGCAATCATGAACCAAAGACAGCCAGAAAAATATAAAACAACAATCAGAAACTATCATTCGAAATTATCAAAATATACCAAATAAAAAAATAAATAATTCTGACGACAATACAATCGCAACACGTACTTTGTGTGATGTAACGATGACGCAATGACATTATTACTAAGGAAGTGGCACAGTTTTAAGCTTAACCAGTTGTTAGAGCGCGAAACATCTAGCCTCCGCTTTGGAATTAATCCAAACTAACAGATTCAATGGCTGAAAATTATTCTTTCTAAGAGAGATATTATTTATCGGCGGTTAAACTTTAATATTTTATAGCAAATCGAATTATTTATTGCCAGTAAATCTGAATTTTCACATCCCATTAGCGAAAAGAAGCAAAAATGCAATCGATTTTTATATTCTCGTGAATGATATGGATTTATTTACTTAATTTTTATATTTATGGATTTTCCAATGAAATTCTAGCTTTCATAACTTTTATAACGTATAATAAAGAATCAAGAATACGCAATTTTAAAGTATAAAAATAATAAATGTGATATAATAAATACAATAGGATGCTTTAAGAATCGATTAATCTAATATTTGTAATGATCGTCTTATCGAAAAGAATTGATACTTTATACATTAAAGAAACTTATTCTTGGATTTAAAGGTTATTTTTCTAAAATTCATATCTAATCAACAAATCAATACGGAGAATAACTAGGCATTCGCTCAAAAGAAACTCACTGAAAGAGAGAAAATAACCTGAATGCTCTTTATCTTAAACCAAACATAGTATTCGTCAGGTTTACGTTTTGGTATACATCATATTCACTTTTTGACGTGTATATCATATTCAGTGGCTATCAGAGAGGGGGCAAGAGGGGACCTCACGATTTTAGGGGGCTTCAATATGTTAGAAAAAATATATTTGTATATTTTTATACTGTTCGAGCTTCAAAATTTGAAGTTCTCTATCAGTGTTTTCACTTTTCTTGTACACTTACCATTGTTTATTTGTCAATTTTTTTTTTTTTCTGAAGGGCCTCAAAAATATCAGTTGCACCGGGCCTCGAATTTTCTCTGAAAGTCCCTGTGTGTATCAAAATTATGAGTATGAATTAATTATTTCACAAGTATCACGAATATTCTAGACTTAAAATATTTATATTACATTTTTTTTTTTATTCTTAAAAATAATTAATTAAAAATAAATAAAAAGATATTGCTTAAAATTAAAATAATAATTTAATAAATTTACAATAAATCACTTTTATTAATAGAAAATGCACTAAAAATATCGAACAGAACATTCCAAAAATAGGCAACTTGCAGAGTTTGTAAACATTAAAATTTTGGAATATTTGATGAAATTCTTAAATATCCACACTATAATGATTCATATTTTGTATCATTCCATTCCAATCGTGATGTTTTCCATTTGTAAATGCATCTACTGTGCATTTACGAATGGAAAACATCATTGTAAAGATACTCCAGTATGTTCCTGACATGTGATAACTATGAACTTGGGTAACGTTTCTCCTTATTAGGCACATTAAAACGAATTGTCAACAAAGGAGACTGTACTATACTATATTTATTAGCTTGGCTGTTTGTTCTGACGAAGAAATTCAGTTGCCATAGAACAGATTTTCATTAAAATGTTTTTACCGACTAGAGTTATCAACGAAATCCAATTTCGATTAAAATCGAACAAAAATAACTTTGACACGATTTTGAGATGCTATAATCGATGATTCCTCCATTTATTTTTAAAGCTACTTTGTAAATTATTTGTGAGCATGTTTAACAATAAAACACGAATGAATTATCAATTGTTGTCGTAATTATGAGAAATTAAATCTGAAAGAATACCGATTGTCATTGGAGTGTTGTGACGTAACTTGCATTCTATTTCGACTAACGCATTTATTGTCCTACGCATCAGAAAAATTGCCCAACTTGGAGTGATGGGCTAATCTTCCTAATGTCGTCATTCGTTCCATTCTCGTATTTTCTGTTTATCTAGAGTATTCTGCATTTGTCAAAAAATTGCGATTTTTTAAACAAATATTTCATGTTTAAATCTAATATATGTATGCAGAAGAAAAAATATAACAGAGCTTCGTCAGCTCTGTTATATTCATCAGACAACAGATCTGTCTGTTGTTTGTTGTCATCTGTTTATCTGTTGTCTGATGGTATTTTATAAATATAAAATACCATCAGACAACAGATAAACAGATATAGATATAAAAAACATATAGATAGAATCTAAAAAGATGAACAGTCTTCTGTTTAGATTCTAACTATATGTTTGTTTGATGGTATTTTATAAATGTAAAATACCATAAGACAACAGATATTTATAAAATACCACCATTGACAAAGTTCTGTTACATACAAAAAAAATTTGATGGCATTTTATAATTGTCTAATGGTATTTTATATTTATAAAATACTATCAGATAACAGATAGATAGAATCTAAATAGACAAACAGTCTTCTGTTCAGATTCCATCTATCTATTGTCTGATCTGTTGTTTGTTGCTCATCTGTTTAGATTCTATCTATATGTTTGTCTGATGGTATTTTATAAATGTAAAATACCATAAGACAACAGATATTTATAAAATACTACCATTGATGAAGTTCTGTTATATACAAAAAATCTGATGGTATTTTATAGATATAAAATAGGGTGCATCAGACAACAGATAGATAGAATCCAAATAGATGAACAGTCTAGATAGATATCTAAATAGAATTTAGATTCTAAATTCTATTTAGACAATTTCTAATTTAGATTTAACAGAGCTTCGTCAAAGCTCTGTTATATACTAAAAAATCTGATGGTATTTTATAAATATCTGTTGTCTGATGTTATTTATGGTATAAAATAAAATGCTTTATATTAAATAAAATAAGAGTTTTCTAACCTCTTATTTTATTTAATTCAGTTCCAATATTAAGTGCTGCACTACTTATGACACTAGAAAAAATTTTTCATTGAGTGCAGTTTTAATACAGCACTTAAACTCATCTTAATTTCAGAAATATAACCTGACAGAAATTTAATCCAGATTTTTTTTTTTTCGGATAGAGAATTTATTAGTAACAATTATAAGATATTAAAAAATTTGAAAATGTTTACAAATTTTTCTCTCTTTTCAAAAGATATTTTCAATTAAAACTTTCAAAACAAGGAAAGTTAGTTTTTCGCGGAATACTGTAATTATTTCCTGAAAAACAAGTGTTTGGTTTTTAATATATTCTGTTTTAAGCACATGTGTTACATGTGTGTAGTTTTATGTACGTGTGTTATAATAAGTAATTCTATTAAAATTATACTGTTTCATGGAATGAAGATTAATAAACACAGCATAGACTAATTTAAGTAACTTTTTAGAGAAACTGAAAAAAACTTTTAACCCTTTAATATTTAAATTATTATTTTCTGAATTTAAAAGATTAAAAATTTATGTACAAGATAGAAGTTATGACATTTAATATTTCGTGTTACTGTATTTGTCTAGTTTGGTAATCGTAACAAGAGGCATATGACCTGATCCAATTAGTAATGTAGAGCAGCGGTAGCAAGCATTGGGCTCAAAATTTTCGGTGCAACTTTCATCGATATGTACTCCCAACTGGTACAAATTCAAGAAAATGTATGTTTAATGTATAGAAAACCAATTATACAAATGTATGCAAACATAAAATATACATATGTGGATAATTTTACAACTTGAATCGTTTAAAATGCAAACATACTTAACACCTTCAGAATTTACTTATTAAAACACTACTACTAATACTGTATATCGGAATTTAAATCAATTTTGAACCAGATTTGAACACTTTTTGCTTTTTTCTAACACTCCAAAGATGTTTAGAAACTCATACATACGAGTTGTGGTTCCAAATAACCTAACGAACTTATAATTAAAAATAAATAAAATCATCATCAGCATTGTTTCTAATACGATTAAGTAAAGATGATACTCAAGAAATAATTGTTAATGCCATTAAAAAAATAAACTAAATGTGGAGAGATAGAATTTGATGATCGATATGGGGGCGCTGAAGGAAAAGATTTGACGATAAGTCTAGTGAACAATGGAGGAGAGCACCTAAGAGACTGTTTATCAGCAGATGTTGATGGAGTCTGCGCGAGTGCCGATGCAGCACTCGTCAAATAGAGCAAACTGGAAGAACCAAAGAATTAAAAATATATTTAAATAATGTATTTAAAGAAAGAACCGTGTCTGAAACCATCTAACATCTACATATCCGTGTATAGTGCCACTGACAATCATTATCTTTATTCTCTGTTTTAATACGGAATTTTATCGAATGGACGATAAATAATCTGCATTAGAGTTAGAAATAAATCTTTCTCTACATAATTAATCTAGTTATACACAGTATAAAGAGCAGAATAAGTAACAGCAGCCATAAATTCCTTATTTTCGTTATAATAAATGGAAGAATCTTAATGAGTATATTGATTACAAGTTCGATAAAGTAATATCATCATAATAAAAGAAAGGAATTCCCACTTAACCGCAAGAAGATTTTAAAGAATAAAATTTTGCATTATACAATATTGCAAAATATAGCAAAGTTTTCAAAAATTTAAAGGAAGAATAAATAAATAAATAAATAAAATCCGCTTTATCATCTCGATTTCCTTCGAGCAACGAGAATCATTTATCTGTTTCTCTATTTTGTATACCTCTCTCTGATAATCTTAAAATCCAAAGTTCGGTTTAACGACAAAATAGGGGATAAAGCAGAAGATATTCTATTTATAAAATATCTGAAACTTCAAAAACTGTCGATAGTCATGTGAAAAAATAATTATTAAAAAGTTTTACTCATTAAAAAAAAAAAAGCACTAAATTTTGTACATTCCGTAATATGCGTAGACATAATTTTAAACAAAAAAATAATGATATAAAAAAAAACATTCATCATTTTAAAGTTTAAAACATAAAAATTGAAATTTTGCCAACTGACTTCATGTTGTTATTATAGTAAACAGGCATTATGACGAATGACAAATTGTTCAGTCAATTTTAAATATCAAAAACTTTCCTTCGGCTATAAAACAATTTTGTAGAACATTATGTAGTTCTACCTAATGGAATTTAAAACTCACGTCTCAAATTCTCTGGTACAAAGCATAAAAAGTGTGGAAATTTCATCAATATGAGTAAAAAAATGCTTAAATGAGAAAATTATAGAAAAGTATACATTTCTTTTATGGATATAAGTAAATTATCTGTCGGAATATTTAATAAATATTGGCAGACGGTTTGTCTATTATGCAACGCAGAAATTGGCACATTGCAACAGTAATGATTTCACCAACTTTCCCAGTCGACGAATGGATATTTGTGACGTCACGGCTATCATTTGAATGCGAACTTCGGTAACAATCGATATTTTAAAATCTCAAATATCTGATTATCGTGACTCGTGTAACGAGATAATGCGGCTCAGTATCAAAAACGGCCGTTTATCTTTCACAACCCATACCTTTGTTTCCTTTCCAACTTTCTCATATTTTTTTATTTCCTTCAAAATCATTCTTCAGTTTCTCATCTCATTCTCTTGTCACCTCTTTCACTATCTTTGCATATTCTTTCTTATATTTCTTATAATCATCTACATGTCTTCTTCACTAATTTGCTCATCACATTCATATATATTTCTTATTCATCCTTATCTCTTCACTTTCACTTTCATCCCATTCTCCAATAAGTTTGCGAAGTTCATGGAAATATTCTCTCCATCTTTTAACTACCCTAGATTTATTCCCCAACATTCTACCATTTTTATCTTTCACAACCCATACCTTTGTTTCCTTTCCAACTTTCTCATATTTTTTTATTTCTTTCAAAATCATTCTTCAGTTTCTCATTTCATTCTCTTGTCACCTCTTTCACTATCTTTGCACATTCTTTCTTATATTTCTTATAATCATCTTCCTTCACATTTCCATTTAACATTCCAAATGCTCCAAAGAAGAGCAATGTGCAATAATTTGATTTTTAAGTAATGAAAGTGAAAAACTAGTTGACATACACAATAGAATGAAGAAGCAATATAGTAAAAGTTGTTTATCATTGCAACAAATCTATGACTGGCATAGAAAATTTAAAAGTGGCATTACAAGAATGACTGACGTAACTTGCTTCAGTTGGCTGCAAACAGTGACTATGCCTGACATTGTTGTTTCAATGGAACAAATATTGCAAGAAGACAGACAAATGACAACTGTTGGGTTAGCTGAAATAATGTCAATTAGTCATAGTTCATTTCACCAAATCATCAGCAAGGTGTTGCAATACAATAAAGTCTTCCAGATGGGTTCCGATGCACCTAACCTCTGAAATTAAAGGTCTTCATATTGATGCTTGTACAGCATTGTTGTAGTTGCAATACAATAAAGTCTTCCAGATGGGTTCCGATGCACCTAACCTCTGAAATTAAAACTCTTCATATTGATACTTGTACTACAATAAAAACCTCTTCATATTGATGCTTGTACAGCATTGTTGCGACAGCATGAAACTAAGGAGATGGCTTTTTGCAATGTGTAAATTACTGATGATGAATCATGGGTTCATTATTTTCAACCAAAAACCAAACAATCAAGTAAAAAATGGCACCATTCCACCTCAGAAAAACCAAAAAATTTTGCACAACTTTGTCAGAAAACAAGATGATGCTCACACTTTTCTGAGAGTATAAGAGTCCAATTCTAGAACATTATATGCTCAGAGGATCAATTGTGAACAGTAAATCATACTGTGATTGTCTTCAAAATAATTTGAAATTTGCATTAAGGTTCAAGCAACATGGTTTACTCAGTTCTGGCATGCTGTTGCTGCATGATAATTCATGGCCAGATATGTTTAATGCATCTATCAAAAAAAATCACAAATCAAGTTTCAGTGTCTCCCACATCCCCCTTACTCAGCTGATCTTGCACTTGCATTAAGGTTCAAGCAACATGGTTTACTCAGTTCTGGCATGCTGTTGCTGCATGATAATGCATGGCCATGCATGCATGTTTAATGCATCTATCAAAAAAAATCACAAATCTCAAGTTTCAGTGTCTCCCACATCCCCTTTACTCAGCTGATCTTGCACCATGTGATTGTGTTTCTTAAGTGTTCCTTAAGTGATCTTTGGACCACTTAAGGAAACTCTTGGAGGCAAGAAATTTTCCACAGATTATGAGATGAAAATGGCAGTGCATGCATGGCTATACGGTCAACCAAAAGAATTTTTTCTTGCAAAATCAAAGCACTGGTGAAGTGTTGGTGCACATTTTATTTAATGAGAAAGTGACTATATTGAAAAATGATGACAGTTTTCATTTGTATGTTTTTGTATTTTGCTAATAAAAAATAATTAAATAAAACTTTTGATTCACCCTTGTAATATATAACAGTAATACAAATATATATACATTAAAATAAAATAAAAATTAAAAATCATTTAGAATATTAACATCAAATAAGAGGTACAATAAGACACAAACAGGTCTAACTGATCATAAATGCAGAAACTTATAAACTTATAAGACTATCTAAGTACCACAGTACATCTCTTATTTCCATCCTGCTGAGATACTGTTGCCTGGGTGTCATTCATTATATTCCCAGAGCTGGATCTTTTTAGGAGCTGAAAGGATTCATTGATTAGTCCTTCTTTAATGGTGTTACAAGATTTTACATCTTTTGCTTCTTCCCAGTCAACTTGTGCATTGTGTTTATAGTATCTTTTATATAGGTCCATTCTGCCTATCATGCTTTTGTAGTCTGTTGGTAGTTTTATGCCAGTGGTGTTCAACCCATTGATTGCAGAGTGATTTTTGGTTGATCTTTTGTTTATTCCTCCTTACAAATTTAATTAAAACTGAAAACAATAATTTATCATTATTTTGTATTATTTTTTAATTCTCTTTAAGTGTATTGCTATTGTTTATTTATTTTTCATTAAAATTGTCAAATCAATAATTTTCTTATCATTTGGAAGGATATACATGAAAAGTTTCTAATATTAACTGATATTGTGCAAAAGATTGCTGTTTTTCGGATTGACATATATGTCAGAAATCGCTTTTTCAATATGGACATCATAAAAAAATACAAGAAACCAAATTACAAATGATCATTTGGATGATTGTCTGCCATTGACTACTTCTTCATATCAACCTGATTATGAAAATATTGTCAGCTCCAATTAATGCCAATTTTCACATTAATTTTTTTTTAATCAACCAGTATTTTCTGTACATATGAGTTTGTAATGAATCTGTTGTTTTTTTCTAACTTTGGTTTTCCAAAATAGAGAAATAAATAGTTTATTTCAATATATTTGTTATATTTTTTGTATTAAAATAATTTAAAGTGATAAATAAATTTTTAAATACACAAATAAAGTTTTTAGTTTTGCTAAAGTTTTTAGGGCTGAGAGACTGAATCCTCTGAAGGAGTCAGTGCATTTAACTGCATAGTTGTACATAATCAGATAACCGGTTAGGTATCGTGATCCATATACTGTTTGTCTATCATGCTCCCGCCAAGAAGTCTGTGCATGTCTGTTGCCGTGGAAACAAGACTGGTAAAATTAAAATAATATTATATATACTGTCTGTCTATCACAAGAATAGTTCCCGCCAAGAAGTCTGTGCATGTCTGTTGCCGTGGAAACAAGATTCGCTCCATTTTCGACAGGGGAAAGCCAGAAAGAAAGGCGTCCATTTTGGCTTACTGACGCCTTGATGGCGGTTGGCGATGTTTTTATTATCATCATTTCTTTTTGTAATTACTTAAATGGTTCATCAAATAAAAGAAAGCTGTTTCATATATTAATTATATGCTAATATTTATATTTTACAAATGAAAATAAATATGAATTCTCACACGCTTAACCCCCATTCAAAATGGACAGGTCTTATTGCTATAGCGACCGCTACTAACTAGACATCCTGGCGGGAGCTATTCTTGTGGTAGACAAACAGTAAGAGAGTAGATCGCCGAATAACTTAGTATAGAAAAGTAGCTCTCATAGTAAAAAAGGTTGAACACCACTGTTTTATGCTGTTTACACAGCTTGGAAAAACATGATTTGTTGCACATTCATTTCTTATGCAAGCATCTTTTTGTTTGCCTTCCTATATTCACTGACCATCTTTGCCATAGAGACAAAGTATATAGAAAATATAAAACTTGAATTATTTAACACAAATACAAAAAACAATGTATAGTGACTAATAAAAATTAAATAAGCCCATAATTAATAAAAATGATGCAGAAATGCTTAACAATTTGGAAGTGGTTAGCCACATGTAGTGGGTGACCCCCAAATGACATTAGGAGAGAAATATATTGCTGCAAAAATGACATGTAACAAATGACATAGTTGAGACACCTAGCAGTTCATGCCATATAGTCACAGACATGATATGTATCTCTATGCATATGTATATAGCTACTAAATTATATATATTGTTGTTTTAGTATAGTACAATTATATTTAATCATCTATTGTGCAAAGAAATTTACGATTGGTTTTTATCTCAAAAGCAGTTTTTAAATTCCATATTTTTATTAGTCACTATAAGCTGTTTTTTGTATCTCAGATTATAATGTTGTTAATCAAAGTAGTTGCATTTAAATTGTAGCAAATATCCTAATTTCTTAATATTGTACTTGACTTATTTTTATATATTACATATGTTTTTCTTATTGTGTGTATACTCGTATGTTTGTGTGTGCCATATATACTTGTGTATAAGCCAACTCCCTACTTTCAAGTGTTAAAATAATGTGGCATTCATTGAACTAAATAGATAATTGTTTTATAATTTAAAAATTTCCCAAAAATTTATCATACTATTAAGCTAAACAACAAATTATCAGGCTTACAGCATTGAAATGTTACAATGTCATCCAAAGAAAATATTGAATGGAGAGCAGGATAAGTCATATTGCATTAGATCCAATCATGTTTCATTACATTACAATTTTATTGAAGTGTTTGTTTGGCAAAAAATATCAAATAAATATTAAAAGTTTCTATCATTTCCAAGTCTCAACAAAAATATTTAACAAAATTTAACTGATAAAAAATTAGAATCAAAACACAATAAAAATTTTGCTGCAGCAAATGAGAATGGAAAGTAGACCAGCAATGTGAGATTGTTGGAAGTGCAAATTTTATGTCTGAAATCAGCTGCAAAATAACCATCAATGTATTTTCTAAATGATCAGAAATATCTGAAAATGTACAAATTGTTGATCAGAAACATTGAGATCACTATATTTCCATTTAATATTAACTGATATGTGGATTAGTGGCAGCTATGCTTAGCACTAAAAAAGATCAATTAATACATTTCCAATCTTATTTGTAAACATCCAATAAATTAATATTTTTGAATGCACTTAAATATAAACATTCATCTATGTCTGTGAATTTTTAATAATAGAATTGAGAAGAAATAGGTATTTTTTTAGAAACAAACATGGTAGATCCAGCCGCTACCATAAAATTTGTTATTACTTAAAGAGGATGCAATGCAAGTGCTTTATATATTTTTAATCATATCTGTGCAGCATACAACATTTAAATACCTATAAAATATTAATTTATATACAATCATACATATTCAAATATTTAAAAAAAATTTAATAAATCAATAAAGTAATGATCTTTGTTAGAAATAAATGTAGTGGATTGTGCAGATAGTGCAAAGGCATGCTGGGAATGCAGGACGACTGAGCCAATGAATCTTAGATGATGTGAAAAGTTTTCCAATCTTTGACTACCTCATGTATAATCTGATATAATATGCTGTTATATAAAGTATTATAAGATTAGATCACAATAGTATATTTCTGCTCATTTGTATGAGTGGGGAATTTCTAGTATATAAAAATAAGAGAGCCTGTAAGAGATTTGTTTTTTTATTCATCTAATAAGCATTTTTTTATAAAGTCAAAAATGTAATAATATATAAAAAAAAAAATCCTACAAAGCCAGCTATTTATCAAAAATTCAATTTTGATATAATTTAAAAAAGATCAATATTAGTCAGCAATAATAAAAATTTCAAGTTAATTCATTCAAACAAAATGATGACATGCATTTATCTGAAACTGTTTTTAATATATTATATTTTTAAACATTGTTTGTGGAAAGTAATTGGAAAGTAATTTATTATTATGGAATTATGGAAAGTATATATTATCTGAGTGTTAATATACTAAAATACTTTTGCAATTAATTTCCAGTTATTGAATATATTTAACTTACCAATTTCTTCATTCCATCAGGTGAGCGGTAATAAACATCACACATTCTTTTACCTTTAACTGTGGTTGCTCTTTCAACAACTTCTCTAGACCATCCTAAAATCAAGCAAAATAATTTATTATAATTATATATAATTTATATTTTTTAAAAACTATAATTCATAATTCATATTTAGTAAATTATTATACTTCCTTTTCGTACTACTGCTATTTTTTCTAAAACTTAAGTTACCCAAAAGAATAAGCACTCGTAGTAGTTTAAGTTTAAAAGAACTATAATGTTTTATTCATTTAAAAACGTTTTCGGTCGTAATTAACTCGACCCTCTTCAGTTAACACTTTTTCGACTTGCTGATACAAGAAGAATATTCTAATCAAACAAATTTCGAATATTAACAGAAAAAACTTTTTAAAAACATATTATTGCTTTCTCGTTTCCATGGTGGTCTATAATTTAACTTATTTAATTGTCTTAATAATATTATACTGATCTTTTTATATCTATTTTCACTTTATCAAATTGATTCAATCGACTTCGCGTTATTTAAACATTTTCTTTCAATGCGTATCTCCAGAGTAGAGCTAGTTCTTTGCTGCGATATTCATTTATTACTTTTTCTGTTTGCAAGCATTACGTATCTCCAGAGTAGAGCTAGTTCTTTGCTGGGATATTCATTTATTACTTTTTCTGTTTGCAAGCATTTTATTATCTCCAGGGTTTCGTTAAATATAGCCTCGTTTTCAGAGTTACATGTTTTTATTACTCTAGCTTCTTCCCATTTCACTTCATTATTTTCTTCATAAATTTTTTACTTAGCGCCATGTTCATATTCGTTGTTTTTATGTCTCTCTAATGTTCTTGTAATCTCCTTTCCAAAGATCTGGTGGCGTATCTCCAGAGTAGAGCTAGTTCTTTGCTGGGATATTCATTTATTACTTTTTCTGTTTGTAAGCGTTTTATTATCTCCAGGGTTTTGTTAAATATAGCCTCGTTTTCAGAGTTACATGTTTTTATTACTCTAGCTTCTTCCCATTTCACTTCATTATTTTCTTCATAAATTTTTTACTTAGCGCCATGTTCATATTCGTTGTTTTTATGTCTCTCTAATGTTCTTGTAATCTCCCTACATATCTGGTGGTCAAGATCTGGTGGATCATCCCTACATATTGTTCTTTCTGATTTTTATCCCTATTCGTCATCAGAATCACATATACTCCTGTTTTATGTTTGTTTTCCATACTGTCTTTATTATTTTTAAATCGCTCGTATATCGTGGTGTTTCTCTTTGAGGCCAATGCTGTTTCCGTTTTTTTAATCACATATACTCCTGTTTTATGTTTGTTTTCCATACTGTCTTTATTATTTTTAAATCGCTCATATATCATGGTGTTTCTCTTCGAGACCAATGCTGTTTCTGTTTTTTTAACTAGAGATTTTATCACTAGTAGTTGGGAGGCTGAGTATGGAAATGGAACATGTTTTTGTGTATTCTGTCGTTTCAGGTTTTCTTTTCCAGTGTTAGAAGATCCCTGAGATGACCAGATTTCTCTTAATACTTGCTCTTTTATCTTTTTTAAATACTTCTTAGTATAACCATGGTCTTTAGCTATTTCCTCAATTTTTCTTTATTCAGTTTCTCTTACACAAAAAATTTCTATTAGAAAAAATTTAAAGCCATCGTAGACTCGCTGAAATAAACCAAAATCTACCATAGACACGTCTCCTACAACAATAAAATCAACTGCGTGAGGAGTAGGCATTATAGAAATTAATTCCGACAAGAAAATCAACTACGTGAGAAGTGGGCATTACAGAAAGAAATTCTAACAAGAAAATCAACTGTGTGAGGAGTGGGCATTACAGAAAGAAATTCCAGAAGATCAAAGCAACTGTGCAAGAAGTGGGCATAACAGAAAGAAATTCCAGGAACTGTCCATAAGAAAAGCGTGATGGAAAGGATTCAGAAGTCGAAGAAACATTAGATCAATGGTTTTCTATAGTTAGCGGGCGAGGCGTGAATATTAGCAGTCCAGTATTGAAGACGGAGATATCGTGATGGAAAGGATTCAGAAGTCGAAGAAACATTAGATCAATGGTTTTCTATAGTTAGCGAGCGAGGCGTGAATATTAGCAGTCCAGTATTGAAGACGGAGATAGATAAAAACTAATAATTAGGTACCTATTTATTAAAATAGGTACCTAATTATTATTTTTTTACCTACGAATTACATATTTTATTTTAGAATTTATCATTACTTCGTTTAATTGGGACAAAATAACTTGGTCCGACGTGTCCCAATTAAGAGGAATCTACTGTATATAAAATCAATTTCTAATAATCAATACCTGTCTGTCACGGAATTTAAGCAAAAAAATTTACAAACAAAAGTTATTTCATAAAAACCCATTCAGCCGTTCTTGCGTTATAACCGAATATACGCTCTCAGGCATTTCAGATTTATTATATATATAGATATAGATTAGTCAACTAATGAATTTTAAATGTCATTAGATATCATTGTTACTCTGGTGAACAGCTGAATGGGGTAAAAACCAGATATTTGTTTTGGCTTGTATGTTAAAGTTATCATAAATATACTTATGTCACAGCATGGTGGCAACAATAGAACTCTTTAAAATTGCAATAACAGATATTTGTTTTGGCTTGTATGTTAAAGTTATCATAAATATACTTATGTCACAGCATGGCGGCAACAATAGAACCCTTTAAAATTGCAATAAAATGAATGATTTTGTACAATTTATTGATCTACAGGAATACATCGACTATCACGATTCTCGATTTATCGCGGTTTATAATTTGATACTAAAATTCCAGTTATTGCGCTCCAAATTCGAATTATCGCGGCCTCGAGATGTAGCCCACTACATATGTAACCAGAATTCATTTACTGTTCAGGTAGCTCTCTTAAGCACTTCGTTTTTACCCGACGGCGCCTACTCACTGCTCACCAGTAACTGTTCGCCTTTGCCTGAAATACATGTGGACAAGGCCAGCTTAAACCGGTAAGCAAACGATGCATCGTATCGGTCAGTAACTGTTCGCCTTTGCCTGAAATACATGTGGACAAGGCCAGCTTAAACCGGTAAGCAGATGCATCGTATCGGGGCGCTTTAGGAAGGTGGGCGCCAAAATTATCATTTTCTCAATATTGTAAAGGTGCTGAGATGTTACAAGAAAGCTGCATCGGGACGCCGGGACCTCTAGAGCAGGTACTGCATGTGGATATTTCTCTCTCTTATTTACCCTCTACAATGAATACTAAAAGAAACAAGGATGATATCAAGTCTACAGCTATCAAGAAGAAACGAAGTGATCAACTTACAAGTTGATCACTATGTTGTTAGATGATTAGCACGTTTAACAGATTTTTTACCTCATATATAAAACTTAATAAACAGATTTGAAAAATCCTTGGCAATAATCACCCATTTTACATGCATTATTTTTCACGATTATCGCGGATTCGATAATTGCGGTATTTTTTGTGGCAACAAAACCGCGATAATCGAGGTATTCCTGTGTTATTTTGTGATACTTTCTGATAACTTTCTTTTTGAAATATAAGATAAGTCAGTTTATCCGTGTCACTTCTACTAAATCAACTTACAAGTTGATCACTATGTTGTTAGATGATTAGCACGTTTAACAGATTTTTTACCTCATATATAAAACTTAATAAACCTACAATGAATACTAAAAGAAACAAGGATGATATCAAGTCTACAGCTATCAAGAAGAAACGAAGTGATCAACTTACAAGTTGATCACTATGTTGTTAGATGATTAGCACGTTTAACAGATTTTTTTACCATATATATAAAACTTAACAGATTTGAAAAATCCTTGGCAATAATCACACATTTTACATGCATTATTTTTCACGATTATCGCGGATTCGATAATTGCGGTATTTTTTGTGGCAACAAAACCGCGATAATCGAGGTATTCCTGTGTTATTTTGTGATACTTTCTGATAACTTTCTTTTTGAAATATAAGATTAGTAGAAGTGACACGGATAAACTGTGAGACTTATCTGCTTACCAGTTAGTTTATTGACTCGAAAATGTTGCAGGGTCAAAATAATTAATGTATCGCTATTTTTTAAGATACAAATTCGCAGAATGTTTTTTAATTCCTGAGTTTTATAAGAATTTTCTTCGAAAATCAGAAATACAAGGAGATATAATTTGACTGTATAATTTTTATTGAAAGTGATTGTTTTATTTTTTTGATGATGGATACAAATTCGCAGAATGTTTTTTAATTCCTGAGTTTTATAAGAATTTTCTTCGAAAATCGGAAATACAAGATATAATTTGACTATATAATTTTTATTGAAAGTGATTGTTTTATTTTTTTGATGATTTTTTAAAAAAGGATTAAGGCTAACTATTGTGCAATATGTACTTAATTTTGATTTAGGCAATGAAAACTCCAATATATTAAAAGAATCTCATAAGCTAAGCATTTTTTTTGACTTTTTAAAATGAAATTTTTTTTTGGTTTTATAACAACAAAATTATATATTTTACTATTTATTTTAAAGCTATTATATTTCAAGGGACTTATATGCTTTTTCAAAAATTAAAAAAGTTATTTTGTTAATTTTGAAAGTGGCTTAAGTCCATTTATGGCCATCAAAAATGTCCTATGTTTTAAATAATGTTTATTAAGTTAATTTTGCATTAGTAAATTACACATTTTTCTAAAGACAAAAATATTATATTACCATGTAATCAGTAACCAATATTTTTAAATTGATTCAAACGCAAACCCTTAAATATATCTATTTAAAAACTTAAGCCACTTTCAAAATAAACAGCTCATTTGAGTTTTTCTGACATTCACTTTAATTCAAATGCAATCATTCATTTTTCAGCTTACAAATACAAATGTCTTGTGCTCTATTTATTCATTATCATCTTGAATTATTTTAATATTTAATCCATGTAAAATAACGTTTTCAAAGTGAATAAAAATATGCACATAATTCTAAAAATTGAGAATTTTTAGTTTTTATCTGGCATTTTGGTTAATTCAAAATTCAGTCAGTGCCAGATCATCAGATTTTATTGTGTTATGGATCCTTTAAAGTACTTTGTAATTAGCAACTTATGTGAAATTTAGTATAGGAGTACAAGTCTCACTTGTCAGTTATTTACATAAATTGAAGAATATCTGATTAGTCTAAGATTTGTTTTATAGTATATTAGATTAAATTATAAATTTCTTTAAACTTTTATTAAATCAATTAGCATCTTAGTATTTTATATATTTTTAAGGAGAGAAATAACGAACTGTTTACTTAAAAAAATGTGTGTGTATATATGTAAAATATTTATTAAATCAATTAGCATCTTAGTATTTTATATATTTTTAAGGAGAGAAATAACGAACCATTTACTTAAAAAAATGTGTGTGTATATATGTAAAATATATATATATTTCACATTAAATCTATGTAAAACATTAAATTAAATTGAACAACACATTGTTAATGAGTAAAAATTTATTTACAGAAACAACTGATGGACAATAATGAATTCACAACAGACAATTTTGTGGAGAAAATGCCATCTATTGATACTAATGGATGTCCAATTCCTCTTTGGAAACGACAAGTTATGGCAAAAAAAGCTGCTGAAAAAGCAAAAAAAGAAGCTGAGGAACAGAAACAAGTAATGTAATTTATATTTATCTTGAAATAAAATTAAATAAATTAAAAAAAAATTAAATTTATAAAGAAAGAAGCAGAGGAAAAACGACAGCAAACTGTACCTGCCTGGAAACGTCAATTATTACAACGTAAAGAAATATCTAATAAAATTCAAGAATCCAGGCAAGTTAATTTTTTATGTATAAAATCATTTTTGATATTAATAAAATACTAAAATTTATGCATGTTTCAGATCTGAAATGGGAAAAATCATCATAACTATGAAATCAGAACAAAATGAAGTAAAAATGAAACATTAATAATGAATGAATGAAGAAAACAAAATTTGTGAAATATAAAAAAAAATTAAGTTTTATGAAATGAGAAAACTTATATATCATAAATTATTAACAATTTAGATATTTGCAGAATAATCAATAATTCTTATTTTGAAATGAGAAAACTTATATATCATAAATTATTAACAATTTAGATATTTGCAGAATAATCTATAATTCTTATTTTTAATTAATTAAACTTATATGTACAGAAAGTAATATAACAAAATTGATTTAATTTTTCTTTCTTTTTAATAAAACTATAATTTTTTAAACTCACTGTTGTAACAAATGTATTGTATGGTAATTGTAAACATTAATGATAAGTTTGTTATTAAATTTTAAATTATCATGATGATAATGATTATTTTTCAATTATTTCACAATTTAATACCTTTTATACAAAATAATAAGGTTTTTTAACATTAATTCCATATTCTGCAAGAGCTGGGGTAAGATCTTCCATTGTTAATGTATAGCGTTTATCCTAAAAATATTTAAAAAAAAATTTGTAAATTTTTAAATATACTATTGCTTAATTATCAAATTAAATTAAGAGAATACAAAAAATGGTTCATAATTTCTGAATTAATAAAAGCATTCAGGCACAAAATATGTATATTTACCTTAATTGCTTTTTTGCTTTGTCCAGCTCCACGCATTTTACAGTGCTGTAATGCATCATTGGCAATATCAGATATAAACTTTTGGGCAGCAAGGGATATCAGTCTTACTCTGAAATAGTTTGAGTAATAATTTGATTGTGAATGCAAAATTTTCTTAACAACATAATAATTTGACTAAATACAATAAAATGAATATGAATTATCATTGATTTAATAATTAATATATATAAATATTTTTTTCTTATAAAGTTATAAACATGAAAAAAAGCAAAACAGAATTCATAAACAATTAAATTTCATATATATTTTCTTAAAATCAGCTATTATGAAAATTTTCATGCACCATATCCATGAATAATCAAATATGTATTGTAATTCAAAGTTGGATTTCTATTTAAATAAGTTTAATTTGCTAAAAAAATAAATTTTGTATATTTACCTTAATTGCTTTTTTGCTTTGTCCAGCTCCACGCATTTTACAGTGCTGTAATGCATCATTGGCAATATCAGATATAAACTTTTGGGCAGCAAGGGATATCAGTCTTACTCTGAAATAGTTTGAGTAATAATTTGATTGTGAATGCAAAATTTTCTTAACATAATAATTTGACTAAATACAATAAAATGAATATGAATTATCGTATTGAAGCTAAAAAATTATCTAATCATTCCCTATAAAATCAAATTAGAATATGAAATTAACAAAACATTATAGTCTGTATAATAAGAATTTGTTGCTTTTGGTTTTCAACTAATGAGAAACAAATACATGCACTTATTAATGATAAGATTACAATAAATTATTTTTTGTGTTTAGATGCTGTTATTCCTGTCTTTAAATTCTTTTCTGGATTATAATATTTTATCAAAGAATTAATTATGAGATTCTCTACATAAAAAAATTAATAATTTAGAATTTACAATATATTATATTATACAATAAAAAATCAATTTTATTGTTTTAATATTAAAATAAATGAGCATTTGAGCAAAAAAATTTATAAGAAAATAAATCAGCTATCAGATTTTCAAAATTTTATTTTACTGCCTTCTAACAAACAATGATAAGATTTTGTTAATTTTCATCAAATATTTTTGGTTAATAGGAAGAAATATGCAATATTCCAATGCTTTTTACAATTGAATTAAATGCTATGCCATAATTATATGATATTTTTATTAGGCAAGCTCTTCCTATGCAGATTGTAAATAATATCAAAATAGTTTGGTATTATTTATTTTGATACTTCACTTCAATATAAAGTCCTAATGATTTTTTACAAATGCTATTTATTTAATAGAAAACATTTGCAACTTTTAATCAAATGAAATGTAGTTATTCAAATTGGGAACAACTGAGCCTAAAATGCAAAAATATATACTATTATTTTCCTATATTAAACCTCTTCCTTCTAATCTATATCTTGATGATAACTGTATGAAAAGGAGCTTTAAACAGCCCTAGCACTTAACCAACCAATGATCTATTGTGTAAGCTAACAGGATCATCCCATAAGAAGTCCTGTCTTCCACATGAAAGGCAATATCTTCTTCAATGGGACTTTAAAAAGAACTTCTGGTAGAGAAAAACGTAACTCGAGGAGCACACCATAATCCTGAAAGAGATACATATTCACATTAACATGTGAAGAGAAGTTTCATTTCCTCTCTGACATTTTTTATAATTGTGACTATCAGCAATCCAAATTAAGTATAGATCTTTCCTAAGATGGCAATGCCCTGAACAATCTTATTTGATTTTTATGCAATGCAAGTAACTCTATAGTTCTTGTAAAGGACCTAACATATGAGCCTTTGAGATGGCAATGCCCTGAACAATCTTATTTGATTTTTATGCAATGCAAGTAACTCTATAGTTCCTGTAAAGGACCTAACATATGAGCCTTTGCAAAATTTTCTCATTAACATAATAATTTGACTAAATATAATAAAATAAATATGAATTTATCATATTGAAGCTAAAAAATTATCTAACCATTTCTTATGAAATAAATATGAAATTAGAATATGAAATTAACAAAACTTTATAGTTTATATACTGAGAAAACTTTATAGTCTATCTCTCTCATTGTAGGTCTGTTCCTGATCTCTGTCAGAGAGGTCTACAATGAGAAGGTGCTGAGCTGCTAACTAGTTCCTGACAGCCTTCCCAAATACATTAGATCTGATGTCCAGGGCAGGATCAAGTCAAATAAAAGGAAAAGCCACTTCCTTAGCCAACTCATCTGAAACCTCAATGCCCTCAATAATCTTGTGTCCTGGCACCCAAACAAGTTAAACATTGTTCCTGGTAGTCAATTCTACAATGAGATAGCAATCCCTAATCTATATCTTGGTATCACATTTATTTAGAATAAAATTACCTTCTCATGATGGGAAATACTCATTATTTGTAAACATTGCAAAAGGCTAAAATTTTGTCTTATTTAGAACTCAATGCAAATCATAAATCACACTTATATTAGTAATCAAACTATAGATTTCATGAATAATTTGAATTAAAGATTAATTTCTTATCAATCTAAATTTAAAAATAAAATCATCATCATTTTTTTTAAATTATCAAAAAATTGATGATTTGTAAAGAGGAAAACATGAAATGTTAAGATAGCTATACAAATAAAATTATTTGTTATATAACTTAATTAAATGAACTGTAGATATGGGACCTTAAGTGTATTGTTCTTCAAGTATGATACAGAAGATGAAAGAATGAAGCTACATTATTGATAAAAACAACTGGTAAATTTTCTAGATGATTTCCTTACAAGATTATTTTTTCTATATCAAAAGTAGCAATTGAATTGAATTTAGTTTATTATTATTTTCATTAGTATTACATAATTTATTTATTTCTAATTTGTTTAGTTTATTTTTGTTTTAAAATACAGCATTTAATGACACTCAATTATTGTTTGAATAAATTTTCTTATTTGATAAATTATTTACTAAGTTTATTAATATATTTCTTTCTTTTATTAATCTCCTCCTCTAATAACTGTTGAATTAAAAACTTATTATTGGGGGATAGACAAATAGATAATGGATGATAATAGGACAATAATCTGATAGCCTATTTTCCAAAGGAAAAGGAAGTGTAACTATATCAGTAATTTATACTTATAATATATAAATTTAATTTCTCAATAATCAACTTCATAGATGATTCAGCATCATGCAGGGTGTTGCAATATTTTTAAGATTGCATGTTAATTCATTAATCTATATTTCTAAATTTATAAAGAGAAATTAATAAGAGTTTCTAAATGAAAATTTTAGCAACTGAAGAAAAAAATATTTAATTAAGTCAATTTATATTATTTTAATCCTATTGGTTTAATATTTTCATTAATACTTTTCCAATTGACCCTGATTCAAAATACTTAAAACTAAATTAACAAAAGCAAATGTCAACATCCAAAAATAACTTCTATCTTTATTATAGCCATTTCATAACAGTAAATTAATTCATGTAAAAATCTTCCCCCAAATATGAATTAGTTCAATCAATCAAATAAAGTAAAACAGTACATTTTCCATTAATATAATAATAATAGCAAAGATTTTATTCCAATGTACAAACAAAAGATTTAACTTCTGGTCACTAAGAAATAGTCAAACTAAACTGTTTCCAGTAATTTGATATTTATATCAATTTAATCAATCTGCTATTATACTGATGTCAAATTTTATTTCATAAATTTTTCAATTATATTATTGTGCAATCTATTAACACAATTTGAATTTTTTCTATTATACTACTATTCTTTTTAAATAAAATAAAATTACAATTATTATTACAATGTATACTAAAGTTTAATGACAACTTAAGAAGTTTTAATATTCAAACTGTTTTTCATATAATGCTGAATTTGCATAAATGAGATTTACATAAATTAGAGAGTGACTGTACTAAATTTTAAACGATTAAACAAAGAATAAAGTAAAAAAATTTCATTGAATCAGATCAAACATTTTATGGTATAAAGAAATAAACAATAATAAAGGAGATGGAAAACAGCTAAATGATGAATATATAAGAAATTTAAACTATTAAATTTTCAGAATACAGTCAAACCTCTTTAAGCCGCCCCTCTATAAAACTTGCTCATAAAGTTGTTTTACCAAAAGCAGCAAAAACTGATAAATTGCTTTGCTTGTACAAAAGACAGAAATCATTGCATACAGATCCATTAACATCTTATTATAATCTGATATTACCTCTTTTCAAAATTTTTCTTTTGAAAAATTCCTCAATTATATTCAAGTATATACAATTTACATTATATATATATATATATATTACACATAGGGAGGTGTATAATCTGATATTACCTCTTTTCAAAATTTTTCTTTTGAAAAATTCCTCAATTATATTCGAGTATATACAATTTACATTATATATATATATTACACATAGGGAGGGTGATTCCAATTAAATTATCCCTGTTTGAAATGGTCTGGAGAGACAATTTGTGGATGTAATATCTCCAAATTTTGAGGGTATACATTTCTAACCATGGGAAAATGATTGCTGCAAATCTGTAGTTCTAAATATGGCTGATAAGTGAAAATGTGGCACTACAAGCTGTACTAGAGAACAAAATTTGCATAACATGCATATTAAAGGACCTTGTGTCAGGTATGAAAAGGCATGTGAACCTTGTTGGAGCATTATTCAACAAATTTGATGGTTCATTGCCAGAATGTGCATTGCTCATAAAGTTGTTTTACCAAAAGCAGCAAAAACTGATAAATTGCTTTGCTTGTACAGGAGACAGAAATCATTGCATACAGATCCATTAACATCTTGTGTTTTGTGACAAATGGTTCATTGGTTCAAGGAGACAGAAAGCTTTGCAGTTTGAGCAGGACAAGAATGAAGACAACAGATTCTGCAGATGATTGAAGATATTGCAATCACTGTCATTGAGCAGTCCAATGAGAATACAGCAGGAACATGAAATACTCACGCCATAGCAAGGCAGTTGGATTTGCTGTACACAACAGTATGAAGGTGTTTGCAGGAAGCACTGGAAGCCTATCCATATAAGATCTACTGCTTACAACAATTAAAAGTTGGCATGAAACATTCACTTTGACATTCTTGGCATACATGTAGATAGATTTGATTGAAGATATTGCAATCACTGTCATTGAGCAGTCCAATGAGAATACAGCAGGAACATGCAATGCTCACGCCATAGCAAGGCAGTTGGATTTCCTGTACACAACAGTATGAAGGTGTTTGCAGGAAGCACTGGAAGTCTATCCATATAAGATCTACTGCTTACAACAATTAAAAGCTGGCATGAAACATTCACTTTGACATTCTTGGCATACATGCAGATAGATAAGAATTGCATGGAATGATGAGGCTCAATTTCACATGTGTGGAACAATGAACACATAAAAATGCTGCATCTAGGCAACAGAGAACCCTCATGAAGTCCAACAGATGCCCTTGCATTCACCATATGTGATTGTATGGATAGGTTTTATCACCACGCAATTTCACATGTGTGGAACAATGAACACATAAAAATGCTGCATCTAGGCAACAGAGAATCCTCATGAAGTCCAACAGATGCTCTTGCATTCACCATATGTGATTGTATGGATAGGTTTTATCACCATGTTTTTGGTTGAGCCATTTTTCATTGAGGAAATTGTAATGACCTTTTCAACCACCTGTGTGTGTGTGTGTGTGTGTAAGTGTGTGTGTAAGTGTGTGTGTAAGTGTGTGTGTAGGTGTGTGTGTGTGTGTAAGTGTGTGTAAGTGTAAGTGTGTGTGTGTGTGTAAGTGTAACAAAAGTGAAGAGCAGCAACTTCAACTAGTTCCTACCTCTTTCTTGTTCCTGTCATGAATGTAGCAACGTGTTCTTCTTGATCCTGTGTATTCATCAATGTACAATACATGTAATTCATGTTTTTGGTTGAGCCATTTTTCATTGAGGAAATTGTAATGACCTTTTCAACCACCAGTGTGTGTGTGTGTGTGTGTGTGTAACCAAAGTGAAGAGCTGATTAAACGGTTTTTCTTACTATTTGGCTTTTGAGTTGTGTTTTTATATTAATTAAAACTATCAATTTGCAGACAAGCAATAATGACAACATATAACCACATATCAAACAAAGTCTGATGATTAAACGGTTTTTCTTACTATTTGGCTTTTGAGTTGTGTTTTTATATTAATTAAAACTGTCAATTTGCAGACAAGCAATAATGACAACATATACCACATATCAAACAAAGTCTTATACCAAGCATACACTGTATAACAATTAATACTAACCTGTATATGTGCATTTAACATAGCCAAACTTAAATTAAAATACTTTATAAAGGTACATGAACAGTAGTATTAATAATTATAATAATTATTTTTTAATATACTGGTTTAATATATTATTATATCATAACATAAAAATTCTAATGGAATACTATTCCTTAGAATTTTATCTAATGGAAAAAAATTCTAAGAAAAATACAGTAATTCATCCATAAAATTGATCTTCTTGGTCACTTTAGCAGATTAAAAATTTTTAAACCTATGTGAGTGGTCAGTATACACATTAGGCAGGTGGTCACTATACAGAACAAAAATAGCATTACATCCTATGGGAAACAAACCATTTTTGAAATTTGGTCACTCATATCAGGCTGGTCATTTTAAAAGGTTTCACAGTATATTTTTTTAGTAACATAACATCAAAAGAGCACAAAGTGAGGCTATAGTATATAACTAAAATCAAGAGACCCTGGTCATTTTAAAAGGTTTCACAGTATATTTTTTTAGTAACATAACATCAAAAGAGCACATAGTGAGGCTATAGTATATAAATTAATACATTTTGCCAATTAAAATAGATCCAAGATTTAAATGTGTCTCAGTAATAAGTTAAGTGCTGTTTCCATTATTTTCATATTTTTAATTTGAAATCATAGTTAAAAATGTAAAAAAATGATATTTATTAATCTAGCAGTTTGACAGATTACTTACAAAAAGGGTTGATAATAACGGACATATTACAGGAAACTTGCTACAAAAATTATAAGACAATATCAAGAAAAAAATGATGTGATTTGTTGTCAAAAGATATGCTGCTGCTAGCTGATAATGCATCTGCATACCTTGTCCCATCCCCATATTCTCTCAACCAACATTATCTGCAGCTATATAATATGATATGAGGGGAGGCCAAAAAGTTCTTACCCTCACTATACTGTATGGATGCTATAGATCTGCAACTGTAAACAATGATAAGTTACTGTATTACTAAAAGTGATGCCTTTTTTTGTTTAACTGGAGTTAGAAATAAAATAATAGAAAACTGTTGTGCTGGACAGAATTAAGTATTAAGCTGTGATACAATTCCTTCATCTTCACAGAAAAATTGGACAAACAATCCATGAAGAGATGTCAACTGTGAATGGCAAGGAATGTCAATCATATGAGACTATAAAATGATGGAAGTGGGAATTCATATGTGATTGCACCAGCCTACAAGATGACTCAAGAAAAAGCTGTCCAGCAATGTCATGTGTCTGTGTTTTGGGACAGCAAAGATGTCATATTGACAGATTATTTACGAAAAGGGTTGATAATAGCAGGGACATATTATAGGAACTTGCTACAAAAATTATGGGACAATATCAAGAAAAAAGATATGGTTTGCTGTCAAAAGGTGTGCTGCTGCTTGTTTTTTTGAGGATGAAAGAAATTAGCTTTTTTCATACATTGGAAATTTTTTTTGGAGATTAAATATAATCTAACTTCAATGATAATATATTTCAGGAATTTCAAGTTTTTTTTTACAATTTCAAAAAATTAAAAAAATTTTTCATTTTTGTTTTCATAGAAATTATATTAATAATTCAATGTCTTAAAATTCTATAAACAAACTTACATTCGTGGGTCAGATCCTTCATATCCAGATGAATTCAGATAGTATGCTGTTACAGCATCAGGAATCTAAAAAAAAGATTATATATTGTTTTAGTCTTAATTATTATGACAAAAAAATTAAAATATTTAAATTTAAAAAATTATAGATTATTTAATTAAAATTATCTGCAAAGTAAGAATTATAAACTCTAGCAACAATTATAAAATGAGGATTTTTTCCAGTATAAAGTACCATCTTGAAACAATGCAATATAAGAAATATGTTATTATACATTACATTTGTTGCCAGAATATTTTGCTATCATAATAATAATGTTTAAAATTCTTGAATTTTTTGAAATTTTCTGAAATTTGAAAATGAAATGGGATATTTTGTAATTATGAAAATTTGTTACTCAAGGAGCACTTATATTGAATTTTTCAATTTTTTATAAATATGATGGAGTTATTTGTATATAGATTATTTTAATAAACAATAATTATTAAAAATAATAAATTTTTTTAATCAAATTTTTCAATTTTTTCATGACTAATTTTGACAAAAATTTACAAGCTTTTAGATCCATTGTAACAATTGTTATTCTATCAATCATTGTGACAAAGTACATTTATGATATCTATTTCTAACAAAAATACCCATATTGGAATTGTAATTTTTGAAAAATATTAATACATTTTGCCAATTAAAATAGATCCAAGATTTAAATGTGTCTCAGTAATAAGTTAAGTGCTGTTTCCATTATTTTCATATTTTTAATTTGAAATCATAGTTAAAAATGTAAAAAAATGATATTTATTAATCTAGCAGTTTGACAGATTACTTACAAAAAGGGTTGATAATAACGGACATATTACAGGAAACTTGCTACAAAAATTATAAGACAATATCAAGAAAAAAATGATGTGATTTGCTGTCAAAAGATATGCTGCTGCTTGCTGATAATGCACCTGCATACCTTGCCCCATCCTCCATATTCTCCCAACCTGACACTTTCAGTCTTCTTCCTGTTTTGAAATATGAAAAGCATTTTAAACGGGAGAACTTTCTTTGATGATGAATTAGTCATTACAGCTCTGGAGAGCTGGTTTGCCTTCAGATCTGTTGACATCTACAAAGATGGGATTAAGCAACTGTTCCACAGGTATGAAAAGTATGTGATCCTAGAAGGTGGATATGTAGAGAAAGAAGAGCTTAGAGGACCAAATTTCAGATCCTAGCATATCCATGTTGTGACGAGGATAAAGATTTCTTTTCATTGTATAATCCAAAATCAGGGTCAACATTTCTTGCTATAATAATATACGGATATATGTTCTCTCCGTTCTAATATCACATGATAATGAAATAATTGTTAAAAAAAGAAAATAGAAAATATAAAAATAAAAACTTTTTAAACATAAAAATAGATTTCTTTTCATTGTATAATCCAAAATCAGGGTCAACATTTCTTGCTATAATAATATAGGGATATATGTTCTCTCCATTCTAATATCACATGATAATGAAATAATTGTTAAAAAAAAAAAAATAGAAAATATAAAAATAAAAACTTTTTAAACATAAAAGGCTGTAAATAAAATTTATTTAAAAAAAAACAATCAATTTTGGGAATTTATGACAAATACTGAAAAGAATGCTATGTTCACTACAATACTAAAACAAAAAACCCTCTATCTCTAGAATAAAGAAACATTTTTGTTTAAATCTCACCATCATCAGCTATTCAAAAACAAAGGATATAAACACATTATTGAATATATGAAATTGAACAAGGTTAAAATAATATAAGAATGAATTCTGTATTAAAAATCTTGGAACATTTTTAAATTTTTGTAAATATTTTAACTTTAATTTTGTGTATTCTATAATATTTGTATTCTTTGTTATATGAATAGCTGATGATTAGATGTAAATGAAAGTATTCCTATATTCTGAAGATAAAGGAATTTTTGTTATTTACTACTATAGTGTGCTTGCTTATGTTGTAGAACTTAAAAGCAATGTTACTGATAATTATTTTGAGATCTTCCATGTTGTAAATGAAAAATTTTATTCCAAATATTGCCATAAGAAAAAAATTTGAAGTAAAACTATACTTAGAGATTAAAATTATTAATTTTGACTATTTTATTTTCCATATTATCTTAATACATTATTATTCCCACAATTTATTAATAAAATTATAATAATGGGAAATAGCTTTTGAAAATAGTTTGATGATCTAGTATAAAAAGTATTGAGCTTTACAATGAAATTTCTTATGGATTTCTTTAAAGCTTACATTTTAAGAAAACATTCAGAATAAAAAAAACATATTATAGTAAGTATTGAGCTTTACAATGAAATTTCTTATGGATTTCTTTAAAGCTTACATTTTAAGAATAAAAAAAATATATTATAGTAGGTCCCCAACTTAAACAGTTAATTCATTCAAAAAAATTCTGCATAAATTGAAAACTACATAAGTTCAACAATATTTAAATTTGATATATATAAAAAAGCACATCAGCTGAATGGTCAAATGAAATTTATGAATCTATTTTAACTATAGATAAGAAAATTTAAAGCCATAAGTAATATTTTTGCAAAAATGTAAGTTATTTATTGATTTTTTCATTAAGGACATTTAAGGACAAGTTTTAAGGATATTTAACAAAAATCATAAGACTTATCATCTGTGTATCTCTGAAACTGCATAAGTTGAACCATATAAGTTGAGGACTCACTGTATTTATAAACATATTTAAAAATTTCTTACTGTTGGAGTATAATCCTCCAGCTGTAAAAGAAAGTCAGAAAGTGGATGACCTGATGTCTTAACCGTTAGAATAGAACTGGAAGTATTTGTCAAAGAACTGATCTGATTTGATCCATTACTTAATGATGAATTTAATACAGGAATTGAATTTGTTGTAACGTTGCTTTCATCTATAATAATTGTATTTGGCTATTCTAAAAAATCCGGGTTCCCATTAATAGTTTATTTTTGGCGAGAAAGTCTCCCACAAAATGATGTAAGCCTTGCAATGACAGCACCAGATTTGTGTCACCGATCTGAAAGATCACTGTCATCTGTATATATATGTTGGACAACACCAATCGAAATGAAGAAACTCGTGAAATTGACTTTCGTTAAAACGAAATAGCATATCATAATTGATCACAGTACATGACATAGCCTAGATGTGACAATTACTTTCTACTATCTTCGTAACATATTGTTCTCGTTTGCATTTCAAAAAAGAGTGTCATGAGCCACAAAAAATTGCTTTGAGGGCCGCATGTGGCCCGTGGGCTGCCAGTTTGACACCCCTGGCTTATAAGATACATTTTTCTTTATAAATTACATATGAAAAAATCACTCTGCGTTTTATAAGCCGAAAGTAATAATACAGCACATGAAAAAATTAAGTTCAGCAAGCGATAAAATTTAGTTAATGAATAATTTACATCACTAAAATTTTAATTAATTAATTACCATTTTTCAATAATTACCATATGATGAACCATGATAGTCAATACAGTAATCCCTTGTTTAATGCAGTACTCATACAATGTGATTTTTGATATAATGCAATTTACAAATTTTATTCTTGAAAACAGCGATAAGGACTAAAAATAATAATACTCAAAAGCCCTTTAGCAGTCAAAAGATTTTATTCAGGAATGTTTTCAATGCACTTGGCATCTTCCTCAGCTGCTACAATAAGTCTTGTTGTAGCAGCTTAGGAAGATGCCAGGTGCATTGAAAATGTTCCTGAATAAAATCTTTTGACTGCTAAAGGGCTTTTGAATATTATTATTTTTGGTTTGTGTTTAGTGCAGTCTCATTGAACTTTTATTAGGATTAAAAATGCTTTCTATTCCATCTGTAGTAAATTAATGGATTACGTGTAATGAAATGCAAGTATAATTTTTAATTTTTATAATTTCATATTAAGTTTTATGTTTTCTTAAGTTACATGAATTATCTGATTTAAATAAAAAATTTTCTTTTTGCATATCTTATTTTGTTTTTGTAATTAAAAATAAAAAAGGCTTCACAACCTAACCCCCTTTTTGTATGTAATGTGAGTCTCATATAATGTGATTTGTTTAACATGATGTTTCTGTGGAACCAATTAACCAAGTTAAACAAGGGATTACTGTACATTTTTCAGTAAGTACTGTGTGTTGGAGTAACAAGTGAATTTCAGTTATAAATTTAATTATAATTCACTTCACTGAATACTAATATCAATATCATTGTCCTCAACATGTTCATAATCGATGATTACGATTATATGGAGAATAAAGATCATCATGGCAGCAATGAGCCTAAAGTTGGCTAATACAAAAATAATAATCTTATATCTTTTTTTATTGGGTTTTATGTTTTATTTATATTAAATTTTAAATTTCCATTGTAACAATTTTTTTTAAAAGTTTTTCTTAAATTTACTGTTCCAAAATTAGAATTTGTCTCCAACCTCCATGTCTTATAAGCAAAAATACAGTATATAAAATATTTAGTAAACATAAGAAAATTTTCTTTGATCGTAATTGATAATACTTTAAAATAGTTTCAGATTCCTTTACAAAATTTCTGTATAATAGTGATGTTTTTCATCTATCTGTAACTATAACTACAAAAATCTTAAGTCTAAATTTATTTTTATAATATAGATAAATTAAATTTAAAAATTATATTATGTATTTTTATATTTAGTTCTCCTCCAAATTACAACTCCGCATTCTTGTCATGGAGGGGGTAACAGGTTGGGTGTTTGGGTTGAACTTCCGCTCTTGGCTAAAGGAGTTCTGGGTCTACTCAAACTAAGGTGTAAGACATCATACTGAGAATTAAGTGGCACTGAGGTAGTAAAAGATGCAGTGTTCCGAACGATTCCTTCAAGGCACTAGGCGAAACCTTGTCATAGTCAGCCTTCCACCTGTATTGGAGGATAACAGGTAGTGACTTTTTGTTTCCTCCAGTCTGTTTTTACCATATAGATGACAAAAATATATATTCTGAGGGGACTGCTTCTTCCCCCACCATGGGGTTGGCAGTTCTGGTTTACCTGCAGAGCGGGGCTGGAGTTGCTGGCATACCTCTAGGTCAGCCATTCTTAACCTGCAGCCCATATGTGTGGCCCGGAATGCACAGTCATGAATTTAATGAAAGTGCAGAATTCATCTCCCATATGCAAAAATAAAAATTCTAATATAATGATGCCTTTGACACTAATCCATTGCCAAAATAATGTCAAATTGAGAAACTGTCGAATTGCAGGACAATATTTCCCATATAAAACTATGTAAAATAGATTAATTCATTATCAGTCCCCATCCTAGTTCCCTAATGGCTCAAAGAGGTAAGAGAGATACACTAAATTACAGGGGTGTTCAACCTTTTTTGCTATGCGAGCTACTTTTCTATACTAAGTTATTTGGTGATCTACTCTCTTATAAAAATCACTTTCACATTCCTTCAACTTGATATCTGATTATATACAACTATGCAGTTAAATGCACTAACTCACTTTGGAGGATTCACTCTCCCAGCCCTAAAAACATTATGTATTTAAAAATTTATTTATCATTTTTATTTTGTTCAACAAATAAAACAAATATATTGAAATAAAATATTTATTTTTATATTTTAGAAAATCAAAGTTAGAAAAAACAATAGATTGATTACAGACTTATAAGTTACAAAAAAACCAAAGTTAGAAAAAACAATATTGTTTACAAACTCATAAGTTTAGGAAATGCTGGTTGATTATAAAAAAGTTAATGTGAAATTTGGCATTGTTTGGAGCTTGCAATATTTTCATCGTCAAGTTGATATGAAGAAGTGGCCAATCGCAGACAATCAATAAAAATGATCATTTGTAATTTGGTTTCTTGATTTTTTTTTTGATGTTCATATTTGAAAAGGTGGTCGATCCAAAGTATGTCGATCCAAAACAACAACAGAATTTTTTTCCCAATATCAGTTAATATTGGAAACTTTTTATGTCTATACTTACAAATGATAAGAAAATTAGTGATTTCACAATTTTAACAAAAAATAAGCAAACAATAGCAATACACTTAAAGAGAATTAAAAAATAATACAAAATAATGATAAATAAATTATTATGTTTTCAGTTTTAATTAAATTTGTAAGGAGGAATGAACTTGGGAGGAATAAACGAGATCGACCAAAAATCGCTCCGCGATCGATGGATTGAACACCCCTGCTATATTATTTACTTTATTATATGTTTTTTACTATTGTATAACACACTTAATTACAAAATACACCATTTTATATACAACACAAAATTTATTAGCCCTTGCATGTTGGAATGAAGTCTTCCAGCAGTCTCCCATCATGCATAATCTTTTCTCTCTGCAGCAAAACGTTGCCACAGTTATCCTAGGAATGCCATACTCGAGTTACATTTTAATTGTTCTATCTTACTGCACTTTATCCACAATTTTTTTTGTCACTTTGCTCAACAAGTGTTCTTCTTTTCAAATTATTCCTCTGGTCAGTTCTCTTTGAACTCATCCTTACATTTCACTATGAAAAATAATAATAATTACAAACTTTTTACTTTCTGAAAAATGTACCAAATTTTTTACTTTCTGAATAATGTAGAATTGAAAATTAACACAAACAATATTTTTACTTTCTGAAAAATGTGGAATTGAAAATTAACACAAACAACACGGGCAAACACCAAAGTAGTCCAAAAAGAACTGACAAATAGCAAATGACATTACACAATTCCATGCACACCCATGCGCCAACCCGCAAAACTCAGATGTCAAATTAGAAGACTGTCAAATTGCGAGGCACCACTGTATTAAAAGTTTTTTAAATCTAGAAAAATTAGAATTTTCCTAATTTGCTAGGTCCTTCCTGATACACTCAAAATTTTACAGATCATAGGTTAGTTTAGAAAACACTGACGAATTGAGAAGTCGAGTTTTTTGTAGACGATTTTTTAGAAGTCAGACTTTTTTCACGTGACACCAATAGGTTGCCGACTGCTGATATACTATATTGTGGCCTGCATAATACAGCAAACAAATGTATGCAGCCTGGGAAAAGAAAAGGTTGTGAACCACTGCTCTAGATGGTGGGACAGTGGAGCAGTCTGCTTCTGCTTCTTCCTCTTCCATTAGTAAAACTGGTCCGTGATGGGCAAGATTGTCCAGAGCAGCAAGGAGAAAATGGAAAAGGGCTAAGAAGGAAGGTGCTGGTACTGGTGGCTCTCAGAAACCGGGTCACACTTCTCAACTGGCTTCATCTGATCCTCTTGTTCGTAGTCATGGTGCTGGCAAGTGGACCAGATTTGCAGTTTCTATCCCCTCTTTTGGGGAGAATAGACCCACAAAAAGGACTGCTCTCAAGGATTATACTCTGAAGCATTGATTTCTCTTCGGATGGCCATTATCAAGGAGGGCTACCTAGATTCCAAGATAATGGCCAATGAAGTCAATCTTCTGCAAGGGAAGATCCTGAACAGAATAGATGGAACTTTTTTGAGTGAACTCAGGAGCTATACTTTAGACAATGGTGCACTCATTTATACTTGTATAAATGAGTTCACCTGTCAGTGGCTCAGTCAACTTTTGGATGAGTGTACTCTTGGATAGGGAATTCGCTTAACGTTAGAAAGCTTTTTAATAAAACTAAAAGGACAAGTGAATTGGACACATATAGAAGTGCTCTCACCTGTTATTATAAAACCATTAGAAAGGCAAAAAAGTCTTCCTGAAAAAGATATTGTCAGGGAATTAAGGATATACCTGATGTATCCAGACTAGCCCTCTCGACATGGGGACCCACCTTGATGTGGTGAGAGGGCTTACCGGCTGTCACTATGCTCATATCTGTTTTGCAGCCGGACCGATACTTTCATAGTGACAGGGATTGACTAAGTGGCTCCTAGTGTCTGGTGGTATCCGGCGAAAGTCGCCCCCACACTATGTCTGGCTTGAGCGGGGGTTGGTGTGCTCAGCGGCTTGTTGAAAGGGTTTGGCGGTCCCCGAGTAGACAGCCGTGGGGCCTCCTAGCTGGATGACTGCCACGGACCTCGTTTGACTTTCTATGGAGTGGTCCTCCAGCAATATCCCGGTCGGCCTAGGAACGATGCCCAGCCTCGGCCCCCGGGTAGCTGTCCCTAGTGAAGAAATTCCTATAGGGTCGGTAGAGCCTGGCCGCTCCCACCCCTCGCCGGTGGGCGCTCTATGGTTCGTCATACGACCGTCCGAGTCCCAACGGGTCGGGATTAAGTATTGGCCCGTCGTATGCCCTGCGTGAGGTATAAGTCCTCTAAAAGGGACCCAAATCCCAAGGTGGCGTACCGTGAAGACGGGATGAATAGCGGATGGATAGAAGCCTTAACGGTGCCCACCCGAGAGTTGGCCGAACTCGGGCTGTAGGAGATTTCTTCTCCAGGCCGGGGGAAGTTCGCTTCCCTAGGGAATCACAAAACCTCGGGGAGTTGATCCGAGCGATATTCGGCCATGGCAAGGCGCCAGAGCCCGGCCATTGCACGGCGTCGGTCGATATCGTCCCCATGGTGGCCACCAGTCTGGCGCGGACAGTGAGCTGCATCGGAGATCGAACCGGGGGAGATTCTCGCCCTTTCTCGATCTTTCATGACCTCTGAGGGGTGGTCTGCGCTTTGAGTGAGCACCCCTCCATTAGGAGCGATACATGTTTAAGACCTAGGTGATGTTAGAGTTGCTTGCACGGTCACTAGATGATCTAATGAACCGTCCTGCCCCGTCCACGATTATTCGTGATTCGGGTGACACTCGTGGTCTCTCCCTATTGGGAAGACCTTCTGCCGTTGTATCAAAGAACGTCTTCGTTGTGATTCACATTCAGTTGTTTAAGGCGGTACTTGTACTGCCTATCTCGGCTATTGTTTCGGTTGCTTTGGCAACTCCGGGCGCAAGGGGCCAAGGGAGAAGGATCTTCTGCCCGGCAGGCCTGATGGATCAGTGTGGCCCCCTTGCTGAGGCCGAGGGTGGGGATTCGTCCCTGCCACAGCTCAGGCAATGATTAAAGCCGAGTTCCATCTCGCAGAATGGATCCTTGTAGTGCCAATGAGCGGTGCAGGGCCATGTTGCCTTTTTAGACGCAATGTCACAGGATTAAATGAGCCTAACTATACCCACCCGAGACTTGGTCTGGCTCGGGCTGATTGGATTCATCCATAGACGGGGAAGCTTGCTTCCCTAGGGAATCACAAAACCTCGGGGAGTTGATCCGAGAAGATCAGCTTGACTACAGAGATGACAAAATTAGAAAAATGTGTATTTTATAGTAAATTTCATCAATTCTAATATACACATTTTAGAATTGATGAAATATAATATAGATATCCCCTATAACACGGTAGATATGTTCCTAAAAAACACTGTATTGTATGAAACTGTGCTATATGAGACCGGAGCCAATACAAAAAAGAGAGTTATGTTCCAAAACCAATTAAAAACAGATAACTTTCCTTGAATCCACATAAGAAACTTAATTTTTATTAAGAATACTAATAACATGAAACATAAAGAAAGAAAAAATATATACTTAAGACCCTAAAAACACTATATATGTAAAACAAAAGGAAAGAAAAGTATACAACCTATATAGAATTCATTTAATAATAATATCTTCCTTACCACTGTTTTATTAAAATGAGAACATTTTTTTCTTTAACAATATCAAATTCACTTTCTGAACGTTTTTCTGTCCTCTTTACAAAATCTATCATCTAACCTGCTACAACCTACTAGAAAACAATTGCTCCTTAACATATACCCAAAAAAATTTATGAATAAGGAAGTTTTTCTTCTCTTTCACATTTTTTTATTGAAGAATAAAAATTTATTTTTTATCCAAGAACTGAACTTTTGGAACACAAAATATTTAATGGTTGCCAATTAACTCAATTTCAAATCGAAATTGAAAATAGACTGCATATCATTCCTCTCACAGCCAACTAGTGAAATTGCATTTATGACTAATTTTAGCAAAGTATTTCCCAATGATTGCAATTTGTGTGTGTATTGTGTGTCCATGGTATGGATTTACAAAAATTAATGAAAATGTTTTGTGTTGTAGGAGAGTAAATGTAATTTTCTAAATGTGTTAAGTAAAAACAAGGAGTTTGAGTAAAAACCGTGTTGTAGAAGTATTGTGTTATATGAGGGTTTCAGTAATTTTCAAATCGTGTTAGAGCGAAACTGTGTTTTAGGAAGTCATGTTATAGGAGAGATATCTGTAGTAATACTGAACAAATGTTTTACAAACTGTGATACAGTATATATAAAGGGTCTTTCTAGAGAATTTGGTCAAATTTAAATCACAGAATGTTACTCATCAAAACAAATCAAAAAGTCCATATGAACATGGATCCAGAATTGTTCCTTTTCAAGAGCATTAAGCATAAAAGTATAGTTCATAAATATATATATAACCTCCACAAAAGAGAGCAAAATCATGAATTATTTCCAGCCATTCACAGACTATCCCAGTTTGAACAATGTATTGATTAATGTCAATTTGTTTTGTTACAGTTACCTAAGCACAATTTACTACATCCATTATAGACTAACAGGCCTATTAAATTATATGCTTTCACTGCCTGTGCTATCTTGAAAAGGAAACATTTCTGAACCCATGTTTTTATGGACTTTTTGCTTTGTTTTGTTGCGTAGCATATTAATTTAAATTTGGCTAGACTTTTTAGAAACAACCTATATATATCAGATAATTATTATCAAGACAAAACTATTAAACTGCTTTACTTTTAGTAAAAAAAATCCAAATAAAAGCACATTAAGCAGTGAAAAAATAACTTATTTTAATGTAGAATACAAAAATGCTTTCGGTATCAACAATACCATCATCAGTTGTACACATTAGAATACATAGAATAGAACAAAGGAACATTTTTAAAAATTTAACAGTTTAAAAATAAACATTATAAAATATATGAAAAATAAAAAACAAACGGTTCAATTAAGTTGTACTATTTTAAAGGGAGGGAAAAGAATTAATATAAATTACTAGACATTTTTATTAACTGCATATTTCCAGGCTGTATTTAGACCGATGGCTTGCCTTATATTAAGAATATTTTTTGTTTCACTGTTCCTCAGGATTTCAATTTTTTCAACTATTGGCAATGTTTTACGATCATGTACGTTTTTTATAATCCGAGCATCATGCCAGAGAACCTTTGTGTCCTTCTCATACACTCTTAGAGCCAAGGCGGTGTTAAGGTTACCTTTAGATATATCCTCCATGTGCTCTGCCAATCTGTCCTTAAAGTTTCGGGCTGTAGCTCCTATATACATTTCTAATCGGTTGTCCTCAACGTTTTGTACAGGGATTTTGTATATTCCCAATTTATAGTCATTAGATCTTCTACATTTATCATTTCTGAGCAAATTGAAGATGGTAGGAGCTCTTTTATAGGTATGTGCTTTGTTTGCCGACTTAAGTGCAGATTTAATGGCATTATTAGAGTGAAGCCTGCACAGTAATGGGAAACGGTCCGATGTCCATAATAGTGCACATCGGACAGCATAATAGTGGATAATAGTGGGTGCATAATAGTGGAGGAAGACCTGGGTTGGCTTGAGGGAGTTAAGCGTTTTTGAAAGTTAGCTTTTATCTTGTGATATAGGTTATCACAAGATAAAAGCTAACTTTCAAAAACGCTTAACTCCCTCAAGCCAACTCAGGTTTTCCTCTACTATTATGCACCCACCTAACACATCGGACCGTTTCCCATTATCATACAGGCTTCACTCTAATAATGCCGTTAAATCTGCACTTAAGTCGGCATACAAAGCACATACCTATAAAAGAGCTTCCAACTTCAATTTGCTCAGAAATGATAAATGTAGAAGATCTAATGACTATAAATAGGGAATATACAAAATCCCTGTACAAAACGTTGAGGACAACCGATTAGAAATGTATATAGGAGCTACAGCCCGAAACTTTAAGGACAGATTGGCAGAGCACATGGAGGATATATCTAAAGGTAACCTTAACACCGCCTTGGCTCTAAGAGTGTATGAGAAGGACACAAAGGTTCTCTGGCATGATGCTCGGATTATAAAAAACGTACATGATTGTAAAACATTGCCAATAGTTGAAAAAATTGAAATCCTGAGGAACAGTGAAACAAAAAATATTCTTAATATAAGGCAAGCCAACGGTCTAAATACAGCCTGGAAATATGCAGTTAATAAAAATGTCTAGTAATTTATATTAATTCTTTTCCCTCCCTTTAAAATAGTACAACTTAATTGAACTGCTTAGACTTTACAATATAAGCATCAAGGGAACTTTATTCAAATAAATCCAAATATACTAGCCAAAATCTAGCCCTTGAATTACAACGGAATAATTTAATGATTAGAACTAATTTGAACTAAAGTTAAATTATTCCGTTGTAATTCAAGGGCTAGATTTTGGCTAGTATATTTGGATTTATTTGAATAAAGTTCCCTTGATGCTTATATTGTAAAGTCTAAGCAGTTCAATTAAGTTGTACTATTTTAAAGGGAGGGAAAAGAATTAATATAAATTACTAGACATTTTTATTAACTGCATATTTCCAGGCTGTATTTAGACCGATGGCTTGCCTTATATTAAGAATATTTTTTGTTTCACTGTTCCTCAGGATTTCAATTTTTTCAACTATTGGCAATGTTTTACGATCATGTACGTTTTTTATAATCCGAGCATCATGCCAGAGAACCTTTGTGTCCTTCTCATACACTCTTAGAGCCAAGGCGGTGTTAAGGTTACCTTTAGATATATCCTCCATGTGCTCTGCCAATCTGTCCTTAAAGTTTCGGGCTGTAGCTCCTATATACATTTCTAATCGGTTGTCCTCAACGTTTTGTACAGGGATTTTGTATATTCCCAATTTATAGTCATTAGATCTTCTACATTTATCATTTCTGAGCAAATTGAAGATGGTAGGAGCTCTTTTATAGGTATGTGCTTTGTTTGCCGACTTAAGTGCAGATTTAATGGCATTATTAGAGTGAAGCCTGCACAGTAATGGGAAACGGTCCGATGTCCATAATAGTGCACATCGGACAGCATAATAGTGGATAATAGTGGGTGCATAATAGTGGAGGAAGACCTGGGTTGGCTTGAGGGAGTTAAGCGTTTTTGAAAGTTAGCTTTTATCTTGTGATATAGGTTATCACAAGATAAAAGCTAACTTTCAAAAACGCTTAACTCCCTCAAGCCAACTCAGGTTTTCCTCTACTATTATGCACCCACCTAACACATCGGACCGTTTCCCATTATCATACAGGCTTCACTCTAATAATGCCGTTAAATCTGCACTTAAGTCGGCATACAAAGCACATACCTATAAAAGAGCTTCCAAGTAAACAAATGTTCGAAAAATGTTAACAGATGTTTGAGAAATGTTGATTGGCTATGAAAACAACGTTATGAGTGACCTCGATTTAACAACCTCTTCAAAGATTGTATCCAGCGACGTCTCATGAAATGGTCACATGACTACAGAAATCGCATCTGACGTCAGATCGCAGTCGATGCCATCGACTAGTTTGCGGCCAGCATAACAAAGCCAAAACAAATATCGTTTTTACCTCATTCAGCAGTTAGCCAGAGTAACAATTACATCTAATGTTTGTATGGTAAGTAGGGGATATAGTATAGTCTGATCTGATATAGTGTATCAAAGGATGAGTGAATAGCTAGCCCTCAATCATTCCCCAAAACTCCAATCTTCACTCAATGGCCAGTGATGATAGAGCTCTCTTAGAAAATTGTGTAGCCAAATAGGAAGGTCCTAAACTTTTCCTAACAAGTGTATCTGTTTCTCTAGATTAGTCAAATATAGTGACATGTAAAAATATAAGCAGTTGTATAGACTAAAATGCTCATATACCCCTACATAAATTTGGAACAAAACTTCCATTTCTGGAATTTTTGTATCCAATCACACGACCCATTTAGCAGATAAATGAATAGACTATATTGTCTATATTGAAAAGCAATTTTAATAAAAACTATCAGTAATTGTAAAACAAATACAATTATTTTTTAAATATTATTGAAATGTGATCTATTTTTTCAATATAATTAAAATATTAAATAAAAACAAATATAAAATAACTCATTATTATTTGTTTTCATTTTGCATTTTTTCTGCCTGATTTTGTTTTTATCTTTATCAAAACAGTTATTTTTTAAGTAAACACTTTTTAGAATCTCGAGATTTTTGAGAATTTCCAAAACGGAATCTTGAATCTCGAGAAATAAATTAATTACTAATTCAGGAATTCCCAAATCTCAAGAAAGCAAAAAGTTCAGGAATATACAATCACTAATCACATTGTTCAACTGATTTTGAACAAATCTGGAATATAAATGTTTCTTATGTTATTTATGGTTTTCTGAAAATATGCAGCCCAATAGAGCCAAAATGAAGAAAGCAGATGGTCTTTTCATTATGAACTCTTCTATAAGTCATATTGTTCAACCAATTTTGATAAAATTTGATATATGAATATTTATTATTTATTAAATGTTTCGTAAAAATTCCAATTCAGTCAGATTAAAAATAAAGAGGATAGAATTAATGATATACTAGCATATTATTATTAGAATGTCTCTCTCAGAAAAATAAATGATATTTTTATCAAAAAAATTTAATATGTAAAAATTAAACCACAGTACTAAGAAATTAGAATATTTATTACAATTTAGATGCTGCTACTTTGGTTGACATTATTGTTTTATTTTCTTAAATTGTCAACCAAACAGTAACATCTAAATTTGTTATTACAATTTAGATGCAGACTTCCAAATTTTTTTTTATTGCTCTTTGCATATTTTTAACAATTTCAATCACAATGAATTACAATTCCAGTCACAGTGGGAAAATAGTTTTTCCAAAAAACCTAATTAAATCTTAAGATCAAACATGCTCCAAGATTGATTTAACAGACTTGCAATATTATCCATAAAATGCAATGAAGCAAAAAACAAAATTTAATATAAAAATATATTTAATAAATATAAATATTGATATTTAATTTTTAATATAATGTTATAATACATATCCCTTATATTTTATCTAATTTTATTTAATGATCTTAAATATAGGAGGAAATTTAAATAAAATTCACATGAATATAATTATTTGCTCTGCAAATAAATATAGAAATGCAGCCATTTCTCTAAAGAGAAATTTTCATGTTGCTTATATTAAATTATATCCCACTGTTCTGTTTCCATGTTTTTCTGCATACACAATAACTTTTCATTTCAATGCATTATCATAATGTAATCTTCTTGAAAGCATTTTAAGTGTTAATTAGGAATCCAAATGTCAGTAAAGCTCAATGTGTGAACTTATCTGTATCACTAATAATAAATAAATGTCAGTGTGCCAGAATCACTACTGTGATGATTCAAAGTTCAAACATGCACCAGCACAATTGCCATATGGCTAAGATAAGTATTGCCACTATTGTTATATTGGTAATTGTAATAAATTTTAAAAATTCATTTGTACTTTGATTACCATGCTTCACTCTAAGTATTATTATTATTCTTCAATTGTAAGATGCCTTTGATTTTAAGATCAGCTTGACTACAGAGATGACAAAATTAGAAAAATGTGTATTTTATAGTAAATTTCATCAATTCTAATATACACATTTTAGAATTGATGAAATATAATATAGATATCCCCTATAACACGGTAGATATGTTCCTAAAAAACACTGTATTGTATGAAACTGTGCTATATGAGACCGGAGCCAATACAAAAAAGAGAGTTATGTTCCAAAACCAATTAAAAACAGATAACTTTCCTTGAATCCACATAAGAAACTTAATTTTTATTAAGAATACTAATAACATGAAACATAAAGAAAGAAAAAATATATACTTAAGACCCTAAAAACACTATATATGTAAAACAAAAGGAAAGAAAAGTATACAACCTATATAGAATTCATTTAATAATAATATCTTCCTTACCACTGTTTTATTAAAATGAGAACATTTTTTTCTTTAACAATATCAAATTCACTTTCTGAACGTTTTTCTGCCCTCTTTACAAAATCTATCATCTAACCTGCTACAACCTACTAGAAAACAATTGCTCCTTAACATATACCCAAAAAAATTTATGAATAAGGAAGTTTTTCTTCTCTTTCACATTTTTCTATTGAAGAATAAAAATTTATTTTTTATCCAAGAACTGAACTTTTGGAACACAAAATATTTAATGGTTGCCAATTAACTCAATTTCAAATCGAAATTGAAAATAGACTGCATATCATTCCTCTCACAGCCAACTAGTGAAATTGCATTTATGACTAATTTTAGCAAAGTATTTCCCAATGATTGCAATTTGTGTGTGTATTGTGTGTCCATGGTATGGATTTACAAAAATTAATGAAAATGTTTTGTGTTGTAGGAGAGTAAATGTAATTTTCTAAATGTGTTAAGTAAAAACAAGGAGTTTGAGTAAAAACCGTGTTGTAGAAGTATTGTGTTATATGAGGGTTTCAGTAATTTTCAAATGGTGTTAGAGCGAAACTGTGTTTTAGGAAGTCATGTTATAGGAGAGATATCTGTAGTAATACTGAACAAATGTTTTACAAACTGTGATACAGTATATATAAAGGGTCTTTCTAGAGAATTTGGTCAAATTTAAATCACAGAATGTTACTCATCAAAACAAATCAAAAAGTCCATATGAACATGGATCCAGAATTGTTCCTTTTCAAGAGCATTAAGCATAAAAGTATAGTTCATAAATATATATATAACCTCCACAAAAGAGAGCAAAATCATGAATTATTTCCAGCCATTCACAGACTATCCCAGTTTGAACAATGTATTGATTAATGTCAATTTGTTTTGTTACAGTTACCTAAGCACAATTTACTACATCCATTATAGACTAACAGGCCTATTAAATTATATGCTTTCACTGCCTGTGCTATCTTGAAAAGGAAACATTTCTGAACCCATGTTTTTATGGACTTTTTGCTTTGTTTTGTTGCGTAGCATATTAATTTAAATTTGGCTAGACTTTTTACAAACAACCTATATATATCAGATAATTATTATCAAGACAAAACTATTAAACTGCTTTACTTTTAGTAAAAAAAATCCAAATAAAAGCACATTAAGCAGTGAAAAAATAACTTATTTTAATGTAGAATACAAAAATGCTTTCGGTATCAACAATACCATCATCAGTTGTACACATTAGAATACATAGAATAGAACAAAGGAACATTTTTTAAAATTTAACAGTTTAAAAATAAACATTATAAAATATATGAAAAATAAAAAACAAACAGTTCAATTAAGTTGTACTATTTTAAAGGGAGGGAAAAGAATTAATATAAATTACTAGACATTTTTATTAACTGCATATTTCCAGGCTGTATTTAGACCGATGGCTTGCCTTATATTAAGAATATTTTTTGTTTCACTGTTCCTCAGGATTTCAATTTTTTCAACTATTGGCAATGTTTTACGATCATGTACGTTTTTTATAATCCGAGCATCATGCCAGAGAACCTTTGTGTCCTTCTCATACACTCTTAGAGCCAAGGCGGTGTTAAGGTTACCTTTAGATATATCCTCCATGTGCTCTGCCAATCTGTCCTTAAAGTTTCGGGCTGTAGATCCTATATACATTTCTAATCGGTTGTCCTCAACGTTTTGTACAGGGATTTTGTATATTCCCAATTTATAGTCATTAGATCTTCTACATTTATCATTTCTGAGCAAATTGAAGATGGTAGGAGCTCTTTTATAGGTATGTGCTTTGTTTGCCGACTTAAGTGCAGATTTAATGGCATTATTAGAGTGAAGCCTGCACAGTAATGGGAAACGGTCCGATGTCCATAATAGTGCACATCGGACAGCATAATAGTGGATAATAGTGGGTGCATAATAGTGGAGGAAGACCTGGGTTGGCTTGAGGGAGTTAAGCGTTTTTGAAAGTTAGCTTTTATCTTGTGATATAGGTTATCACAAGATAAAAGCTAACTTTCAAAAACGCTTAACTCCCTCAAGCCAACTCAGGTTTTCCTCTACTATTATGCACCCACCTAACACATCGGACCGTTTCCCATTATCATACAGGCTTCACTCTAATAATGCCGTTAAATCTGCACTTAAGTCGGCATACAAAGCACATACCTATAAAAGAGCTTCCAACTTCAATTTGCTCAGAAATGATAAATGTAGAAGATCTAATGACTATAAATAGGGAATATACAAAATCCCTGTACAAAACGTTGAGGACAACCGATTAGAAATGTATATAGGAGCTACAGCCCGAAACTTTAAGGACAGATTGGCAGAGCACATGGAGGATATATCTAAAGGTAACCTTAACACCGCCTTGGCTCTAAGAGTGTATGAGAAGGACACAAAGGTTCTCTGGCATGATGCTCGGATTATAAAAAACGTACATGATCGTAAAACATTGCCAATAGTTGAAAAAATTGAAATCCTGAGGAACAGTGAAACAAATAATATTCTTAATATAAGGCAAGCCATCGGTCTAAAACGAGATGGCGCTAACTTTAGTTCAAATTATTTCTAATCATTAAATTATTTTGTTGTAATTTAAGGGCTAGATTTTGGCTAGTATATTTGGATTTATTTAATTGAACTGTTTTAGTTTTTTATTTATTTCCATATATTTTATAATGTTTATTTTTAAACTGTTAAATTTTAAAAAATGTTCCTTTGTTCTATTCTATGTATTCTAATGTGTACAACTGATGATGGTATTGCTGATACCGAAAACGTTATGTTCTACATTAAAATAAGTTATTTTTTCACTGCTTAATGTGCTTTTGTTTGGATCCTTATATCAGATAATGTAAGTTCATTTAATTTTCTTCTTCTTTATTTCTGCTAGGCATATGAATCAGGAATATTTTTTCTATTGTAGAATTAATTTTACATATATTCTACTCTTTAAAAAATTAATATTCTGAGTTGTTTGCTTTTACTTGATACCATGTATACAGAGATTGCCTATATTTAATTTTTATAGAATCCTGATTTTAAGATATTATAGAAAATGTTAAATAAATAAATAATTGTACCATATAAATTTAGTTTTATATGATTAAAATTATTCTTACAATCAGTTGTCTTAATCCAGTTTCATCTTGTGACACACTATTTACTGTTAAAACAACACGATCCTTTGTCAGTTCTGGAGAAACTTCAGTCAATAAAACTTTAATTGGATCTTCCTACATAAGATATTTAGTATATATATTTAAATAACTTAAATTACACTACTTTCCATAAATAAAGGAACAAACAGAAAAATGGGATAATTTTTTAAAATAGCTAGATATACATGAAATTAAAGTATATTACATGGCATTCAACACTGAATAAGAGTAAAATATGCAACTTATTTTTGCAATCTTCAGTATATAAAAAATCAAAAGTATCATAAATGATGTTATGTAAAAGTTTCTTGCCAATTCAAGTTTGAAATATAAAAAAGGAAAAATCCAGACAGCAGAAATATAATAATATATCTATTGTTTTATAATATAGTTAGTAGATATCATTTAACTGATAAACAGAGACAGAGAACAATTGGAAGACTAGAGGCAGGCTTGCAAAGTCGCGGATTAGAACGAAAGTCATTAATTCTAATTATAACTAAGCCTAACGGTCTCACGACTCTGCAATCCAGAGTTCGGCCTGAGCTCAGGTCTTTTTCTAAGTTCTAACTTAATACTAATTAACTACAAAACAATCTAACACAATGTAACGTCTAACTGACGAAACAAAAT
>AYEL01059221.1:0-14432 GCA_000484575.1 Olivierus martensii | reverse complement strand
GACGGAGAGCGTGGAAGTAAGTTAACTTTTAAACTAAAATATAATACGTTAGCATATAGGAAAATAATGATAAATAAATAATAGAGTGCATAATAAAATAAAAATAGGACAGGTCCAAGTTAACTTCCTCACACAGTTGGTGGAGGAATCCCCAAAAGGAAAGGATGCTGAGACAATACAAATTTTTAAAAGAAAAACTCAAGATTTTATGGCTATAAATAAGTTGGAAACTGGTTTCATAAGTATTGTGCAGAAGTGAGTGCTATGTTGGAAATTGTTAGCTTTTAAAAGAAAATACTTTTATTATTCCTGGTTTAGATATTTTGATTATACTCAGCATTTTAATGTGTGTTTAGTTTACTTTCAATAGATCCAACTTCAAAAGAATTTTGATACTTCTATAAAAGAATCAAAAGCAGTACAAGTAAAGGACGATCCTACTATAAATCTTATACAAAGAGTGGAAATTATTACTAGAAAACAAGTTTTCCCATCATTTTTAAAAACGAATATAATTAGTAATCCAGCCTACCCAAGATTATTTGCATATGTGAAAACACACAAAATATCAGTAACAGTTATACCCATTGTAGGAAAAAACAGTTCCGTTTGTACAATATCAAAAAAGAATTAGCTCAATGGTGCTAGAAGAAGAAAAATTTGTATTCATAAATGTGCTTCAACTGAAGAATTCCTCAGGGATTTAGCAAAACAATCACCAGCAGAAGATGAATGGTTAATTTGGATGGACTTTTAAAAGTTTATTTCCATCTATTGAATGTATCGAACCAGCATGTTGGATACTATACTGCTTTATGTTGGAAAATTTATCAGAATCCAATGAGATAATATCAGCCAGATGGCTTTGTGGTAAAGCTGTGGTTTACCACATAGCCATCTGGAGGGTCCAAGTTTAAATCTGAGTCCCACACCTCCAATTTTTCAGGAGGAGTCTGGGCCTGACCTGTTGAACCGCATCCTCCAACCATCTGGTTGACCCTATCGTTGGTGTTGGCCAGCCTGTGATGGGCTCTATAAGTGGCCGCTACCAGATACAACATATCCTTCTTACAATACGGCAGCTTAATCACCCTTACCTATAATAATATAAATATTATTATTATTATGCTAATAGTATAATTGTAAAGATTATTCATTAATTATACGTGTATAATGTAGGGTGCAAGAATTTAGCTGAAAGTGAGAATCTTAACAATCTTATTAAACTTGATTTAAGAGCAAATGGTATTGATGATGAAAATCTGTGTAATTATACTTGTTCTCCTTACAGTTACTATGATAACCAACACTATGGTTACTCATAAGAAAAACATAACTTCATAAGAAAGACATAAGAAAAACATAACTTACATGTTATGTTTTTCTTATGAAGTTGTTTCTATATTGATACAATTTTAAAGTTTATTAATTGAATAATTTTTTGATATATTCTAAATGTTTGGATTCATATGAGCATTATAATATAGTTAAAAACATTTCTTAGCTAAGTTTTCTTTACTTTTCGTTTGTGTGATGTGTTCCTATTTTATCATCATCAGCATTGAAGTTTAATGAATTGGATTTAAACCATATTAAATTGAAATTTACTATGCAAAAATGAAAATTCAGTATCATTTTTCAACTATATAAAACAAGAATTGTGTAATTCAAATCTTAGGTGTATTTAAATTGAAAATAAATTATCTTATTAACTGTTTTTTTTTTTTTTTTAGTTTTGATGGTCGAGTTGTTGCCAAATTGCCTTTTGTTCCAATATCTTGGATACAAGGTTTGTCACATCGAAATTTATCTGGAGATGATTATACTGACTGCTCTTTTATATTTCTATATATTCTCTGTACAATGTCCATTCGACAGGTGACTGGTCTTTGTTTAATTTTTAGTTAATTTTTTTATTTTCATTTATTGTTAATTTATTCATTTTTTAGAATATTCAAAAACTTCTTGGCTTTGCACCATCAAGGACTGCAAACAAACAAAGTGGAACAATATTTGTTCCATCTGCACAACCAATGAAATGATGAAATGTCAAGCATATAGCAATATAAATACTATTTGATGTAGTGTTATCAAATATCTGTTTGAATTGTTTATATTGGAAAAAATATTTTTTTAAATGCTATTTCACATAAAAAGCATCATTCTTACATTAGATTTTTTAGTTGAACAGTTTACTGTAGTAATAAGTCAGAACTTACAATTTCAAAAATAAGTCTGTAAATGTCTTCTCTCAGTTTCCTCAAAAAATAAAATATTTATAATTATTTTTATACTATGATATTGTTACATCTTTATTGTATAGAAAACAAACGGTTAATTTATGTATTTCTTATGAAAAATATTTTGTGTGATAGTTTCTTTTATCAAATATTTTTCAAAGAAACTTATATAATATAAAACTTAATAAAAAAAGATGATAAAATAAAACTGAGAGAAGACATTTACAGACTTATTTTTGAAATTGTAAGTTCTGACTTATTACTACTGTAAACTGTTTCATCTAAAAAATCTAATGTAAGAAAGATGTTTTTTATGTGAAATAGCATTCAACTAAAAAATCTAATGTAAGAATGATGCTTTTTATGTGAAATAGCATTTAAAAAAATATTTTTTCCAATATAAACAATTCAAACAGATATTTGATTTGATAACACTACATCAAATAGTATTTATATTGCTATATGCTTGACATTTCGTCATTTCATTGGTTGTGCAGATGGAACAAATATTGTTCCACTTTGTCTGTTTGCAGTCCTTGACGAAAATATTTGAGTAGTGTTAATTTCTCTGAAAATTATATTTGCATTACTGAATTTATGATAATTTGAAAAAGTTTAGGAAATTATTTTTATATTTTAATTTAAAAGACAAATTTATTTGATGATTCTATTATGTACAGGCTGGAAGAAAAGTCTGTACCCCTCCAAATATCTTGATAACCATCTGATTTCAAAAATCTGTTAATGCCAATAAATAGGAAGTCATGGGTGAGCTACCTGATAATGAGTTTCTTTTTGATAGTGATTATGCACATAAGGACAATTGCAAATCCTATCTCATGAACTGTAAAATATATGGAAAATTTCCTGTTAGAAATTTGTTCAGCATTCAGTTCTGAACACAATTAAAAAAACATCAAAATTGGATGAATAGTTCACTCAAAAATGAAACATTTAATTTTATCATATGTCAGTTTCTTGAAATGCCCAAGATCAGTTTGCCCACAAACAGCAATTGATGAGACCACAACAACTTTCATTCTCGTATAATAACAATAGAGGATTTTCAAGACTGCATTATAACTATTTGTGCAGAGATTTTCTAACACTGTATAGGCTGTGAGAACCTCCATCTAACGTCATGCTCAAATGTACTCGGATGCTGGTGGAAGACATTTTGAGCATTCATCCTTGATTAGTTTTGCTTGTTAATTAGGCTCTGTTTTCAATTTATTGATTTTGGGTGTTATGCTTTGATGTTGGTTTGTTACATGTCAGAAAGAAGTATCAACCCTTTGCGTGTAAAAATGTTTCTCATTTTTGAACTTTCACCAAAAATGAGAAACCATTTTTGATTTTTCTTTTACCCTGTATAATAGAATCATAATGACATTAGAGGATATGTGTCATTTATTGATAAATTTTTTAAATATTTTCAATAATATAATACTTAAATATGTAAATATCGAGAAAATAAATTTATATATATAAAAATAATTTACTTGTAAATTAAATAATTTTTAAATTATTTGATTTACAAGTAATTTAAAATATCCCCGTCCTCCACAATCCGGCTGACCCCTCCGCAGGGGTGGGCAGCCTGTGGAAGGGCTTGTTTCGCCCCGCCACTTAATACTCTTACTGAGTGGAAAGTGGCGTCATCTGTTGACAAAAAACAAAGTAATTTAAAATAGTGAAAAAATTTAAATAATTTTTTCTTGTGCAACCTTCAATATATAATGAAATTTATTTTCGTATTGTACATCGTCATTTATTAAAATTGTTTTATCATCATCAGCAGTAAACCAGAGCTAGAATTTTAAATGTGATTTTCAACATTTTAGTCCAAACTGAATAAACAAACTATTGAGTCCTCCCTCTAAGGCAGGGGTTCCCAAAGTTTTGCCTAGGTGGGCCAAATTGTAAATTCAAAAATATTTGGCGGGCCAAAAAAAATGTGTTATGGAAAAATACGTTCAAATCGATGAAAAAAAGTTAGACAAAATGGAAAGATTTATACTAATTTTATAATATAATCGTTCTTTATGACAGTTATTACTTTTTATTATAAACTGTTTAAAATAACGCATTTCAAAAATAATTAAACAAAAATAACTAAATAATTTCAAATAAATAATAATAATAATTTCATGAATCCCCTGTGGGTAGGGGTTAGAATATACCCACCGTCTGACCCCGTGTGTCGTAAAAGGCGACTAAAGGGGTTACCTCGCGTTGGTGGTTCCGAGGTCCGTCACTGTGGGCTCATTTGTGGGTTCGCATACGGAATCGGAACTGCTTCGGTGGTGTCCACATCCGTCACTGGGGACCTGCGGCGGGGCCCGCATACGGACTCTGACCACCCGGCGAACTCGTCCGCCTCATTTTCGGCTCTTTCGTTATGCGCATTTCTTTTCGGGGGATAAGTTCCATACATAACCCCCATTCGGGTTCGGGGGGGAAATTCATCAATCTGGAGTGTGTGACTTGTGCAGTTGTTGTCTTTTAATAATAATAATGAGTCTTGGTTCGGTTGGAAATATTCTTCCGATCTATTGAGCCTTGGTTCTAAATCGGTTGAATGTATTCTTAACATTAAATGTTCATCAGTTAATTTTGATCTCAATTTGGACTTATTAATACTAATGACTGAGATAGTTTTTCGCATATATAAGTGCTTTCAAATAATGAAAACATTTGGAAGTACTTATACATGTATTTTTTTAACTGAACAATTTTTAATTATAATATGATAATTTATATTTTTATAAAAAAAATAAATTTTATCTCTTAATTCAAGATGGCGGATGATCTGACATCGCGGGCCGCATTTGTAAGGTTTGAGGGTCGCATTTGGCCCGCGGGCCGCACTTTGGGAATCCCTGCGTCTCAAATATTAGTAGTTTGATGGTATAAAGGGGATGTAAGGATATCCATATTGATGCTGTTTATTATTTAAATTCGAAATATAAATTGTTTTAAATAAAAATGTTACACACAATCTATATTACAAGGCATTAAATAAACGTCAAAAGGAAGTGCCACGTGATGCCACCGCGAGCTGTAGCGATGCGCGCGGAACTCGAGAAGCGAAACGCAAACGATTGCTTGGCGCACAAAAATTGGCCATTGTGCATGCGCAGACCGATTGCTTTCTTCTACGACTGCGCATAACCGCAGACTAAGTGAAATGTCCACGATTTCGTACAAACTTGATTAACCATTTGTCAAGATGATATCGAATTTTTGCGGAATTGACGGTTTTGTCGCAGAGGGAATACTTAAATTAGATATCTTAGTAGTAGTTTTGATGCTAAGAAGTGAAAAAACCAGTTTTTGGAGCGGGGCGTATTCGAAACCACAGTCGTTTTTTAAATATATAGCATTCGCAAATTTATTTCAACCTTTTGCAAATTGATTTAATCCTTTTGCAAATACATTTGGTCCTTTTGCAAATATATTTAAACTGTACACGAATTTATTTAAACTTTTTGCAAATTTATTTAAACCTTGTGCAATTTGATTTAATTCTTTTGCGAATATATTTAAACTTTTAGCAAATATATTTAAACCTTTTGCAGTAAATTCAAACTTTCGGCTATTAACAGTAAAAAAAATGGTGAGAAAGAAAAGTGAATAAACGAGTATAATATCGATAGAATATATGAAAATAAAATTTATTTTCAAATTAATACAAATTTAAATAGAAAAATATATATTATTATATACATTAAATTTAGTGCAGTGGTTGGCACGTAGCTGCAGCTCGTAACAAAAGAAACATGTCCATAACATAATTGGCACAATCCTGGGAAGTAATACTAGATACACTGAGTGCGATGACTTCCGATAACTGATGTTCTTCCCTACGGCTTAGTATTTCCCTAGCTTTAATTTTTATTTTAGAAAAAGCCTCCTCAACTGGATTGAGCATTGCAGAATAAGGTGGCAAAAATTTAATATTCATTTGGGAAGAATTCATGATATCTTCTACTGCATATAACCGGTGAATCCGAGCTGTTGTAATTGTGTTTGTGTTGAGGCATACAGTTTAATGTCATCCATGTAAAAAAGATGTGTGTGTGAGTAGTGTGTTGTTCAGTTTTTGTCTAATGTTGTAGCCACAATTTGATGTGTTCAGTTTGTTGGAAAGTGGATTTAAGGCGAGACAGAATTCCTAATAATTTATTGATTACTTCATCAATAAGTTTTAAACTAATTAATTGGCTTTAAAATATCAGCCTTCAGACAATTGTTTATTGGTTCAACCATAGTTAAAACATTCTAAAAGTATAAATGCAATTACATATGTTATGGTCAATCCCGAAAATCAATCAATTTATGAAATGTCCAGCCATTTGGAAGGTTGGCCAAGTATTTATTCAAAAAGTTTATCTTTTATTCTGATTTCAGAGTCAAGCTGGCCAGAAAGTTTTAGTCAAAGTAGAAAAATACTGTTTTAAATTTTAATCTATAAATAATAGTAATTTAATTAATACTAATGCATCACAAAAGCTAAAAATTTGTATTAAAAAATTATATTTAATAGATATGAATATTTAGCTATTTCCTATAGTATAACTTTTGTATCAGAACTTCTAAAAATTGCATAAATCAAAGTAGATTGATCATAGACAGTGCTGTGCCAAGAAATTTGGCTGCCTGTGTGCAACTGTTAGTTGGCCACCCCTATTCAATCAATAAAACAAAAACTAAAAAATTAATAGTCATAATTGTACAACTTTAAATAATTTCATTTATTATTTTATCAGTAATAATACATCACAGTCATAACAGAACATCTTAGAAATTATCAGAAATAATACAATATGTAACAGCCATAACACAAATGAAGAACATCTTGGAAATTGTAATAAATTACAAAATTTTTGTTGCACATAACTGTAATATTAGATAAACTTCAAAGTTCACTACATACAAAAATTAAATATCTAATTAGATAACAAATAATTTAATATTTTCAAAAATAACATATTAATAGGAAAACATATCAATTTACAAAAAATAAGTTTAGCGTGCTTTATTAGGAGCAAATTTTGATATAAGATCGTGTAAATCAATTTCATCTAATAATTTATGCTGTATTGCTATAATTGATAAATTTGCTAGGCATTCTTGTTGCATTGTTGGTCTTAAATAGTTTTTGATTATCTTCAATTTGAAAAAAAATATTGGCCAGATGCTACAGAAATGGGCAGAGTTAAAGTATGACAAATAAATTAGGAAATGTACCTTGAAGATTGTTTTTAAAAATATATTGATGCACATTATATAGATGTGAAACAATGTTTTCTGCTTTTATATGTGTCATTATTGATAAAATTTCATGAAATAAATCATGTCCATCAATATCGAATTCTTTTCTTTGCAGATCAGTTAGTTTCAGATGAAGATCTTTGCATGATTCAAATATTTGCCTTCACGTAAAATATTAATTCAATTAATTATTTCATAAATTGACATTAGAATAATTTTTAATTTATTTATTATCAAATAAATAGAATTTTCAAATTTACATATTAAGGAAATAAGTTTCCTTTTTCTTCTTATTTTGTTTTATTGGTTTTTTATTTTATTTTATATCTTGTTTTATGTTTTTGTGGCATTAAAGTTTGGTTGCCTATGTGCAATGCATGCCTTGCACATATATCAGTGAACACAGATATATGTGCATAGGCATGCACTGATCACAGATGAATGTGTCCAAAAGATCTAGGTAACTGTCCTTTCTGAAATAATGGAACAGACATGTTAAGCTTATGGCCATCAGTACTCTTAAAAGCAACCTACTTCATTGCCATAAACACTTTTAATCATCATATATATAGCATATTTTAGCTACCACTATTTTATATAATTAATAAATATAATATAATAAAGCCTGATTAATTCAAATAAATAAATAAATTTAATTTTTCTATTTTATTTCATCTGCACAATGTAACAAAATTTTTTCAAATTTTCTCCTCCTGTAAAACAGTTTTTTGTAAATTGTAAACATTGGGAATAGAAGATGTTTGAATTCCCTCACAAATTTTGCTTTTTTTCTTATGAAGCCCTTTGAATTGGCATTGTCATTAAATGGCCTTCAGCCATTTAATGACAATGCCAATTCCAATTGAGTTGAGTTAACATCTTCATGTTAGAGAATTAAAAATTCTCTCTCGCTGATAAATAATTAAAAGTGCAAAACAATAGTTCCAGTGTATTATATTCATTTTAAAAAAACTGTCTTGGAAATTACAGATCATAACCAGAATATCATAAACGAGTTAACAAAAGAACATTCAGTTCTTTTGTTAATTCGTTTGTATGATATATCTAGTTATGATCTATGTAATTTTTAAAATGTTCCATACTATATTACAGGCAACTAACTTGTTTCTGGCTTTAACTCATTTATGAGCTAATTTGTTTCTGGCATTTTTTCTTAACAATCTCAATTAAGAAAAAAACTCATAAGCAAGAATCAATTTCCCATAGATGCAAGTCAAAACAAGACTTCCATTCTCAGGAATGCAATTTCACTGCAATAAAATTAAGTAAAAGTTAATCAAATTAATAGTATTTGATTAAACAATGATTTACTTATGTAGATAAATGAAAATATGGCTTTCAAAATCAAGCAAATTATAATAAATTATTTATGTCATATTAGTTGTTACAATTATTATTTACAGATTAAGATTAAATCTTACTGCTCTACACAGCTTACTTATAATATAAATATCCAAAAACAGCACAATTACTATTGACAAACAAGTAGATGATCTTTAATGCAGATGATAATGCAGATCTTAGGAACATTACAGAAATAGAAGTTATTTACATAATATACTTATAAAACCAGAGGACGTCCTACTTCCAGTTCTTGACCACCATTTCAAATTTCCTGATTTCAAAGCAGATGACAGAGTTTCTGCTATAAAGTCAATTGTACTGCTTTTTATAGCTATGTATGTTGGTATAAATGCCTTTTTATGAATGTTTAGAATTTATTTATTGATTAAATGATAATATTTTTGAATTTTTGATATTTCATATTTGAAAAAAAAACTCATAAATCTGGGAACTTGTAAACCAGGAACTCATAAACCAAGAACTACCTATACAACATTTTCATATGAATACTGATTTATATTTTGCAATTTAACTTTATTTTCAATCGATTTATTTTAATAATAATAATAATAACCCCTCCTGAATCCTGCTAAGCTGCCTCAAAGTGGCAAAGGGGTGTACGTGGGTGGAATAGGCGATGCAAGTCAGAAATCCTTTTCTGGTAGGGTCACCCTGGGCTAGAAGGCTATTCCACTATGCTCAACTAAATGCTAGCAGGTGTCCCCACCTCAGTGGTGTTTTTTCTAGTTTACTATAATACAAAGCAGAAAATGAAAGCACACCAGCTCGGATGTCACCAGGGTTAACAAGGTCTGCGTCTGTGAGTTAGGCAGAGACCCACAATCAGAAAGTTTACTACACTCTCCCTTGGCCACTGGTGGCAAAAGCAGAACCAACCCAAGTCAGGCTACTGCAATACAAATACCCACAGTAGGGGTATTTGTATTGCAGAGTACAGCAGTATGCACAGTATGGAATGCACAGTAGTAATTGTATGCACAGTACACACGCATGAAATGGACAACTGACATGAACAAATTCATCATGCATCACAGAAAAACACCTAGAAGATCAAACAACGACCATCATCCACAGAAACCTCATACCACACAGTACATTAGAAAGCATTCAAACCCATCATATCCACAGACGCATAGCAGATCAAAGAAGAACCATCATCCACAGTAACCTCATACCATATAGTACATTAGAAAGAATTAAAACTCAGGTAGCACGACAAATATCACAACATGAAACTGATTCACACACACAAATAGAACACTAAATGGAACAGACACCAGAAATAACACACATTGACAACAACATGCAGCCCATCAAAACACTAACTCTGACCTAATAACTAAACACACTGACACACTCCAGGAAACATTAACCAAATTCACAGGTACAGATCCCACATGTCCACGCAAACATTCCTAAACTTCACAACTCACAACAGTTGAACAATACACTACATTGTATGAACACACACATTCTACTTAAACTTATTAATACAGAAATAACACATGGAATTACACATACTTATTTATGTTCTCTTCACTGTCTTAGGTCTTAAAACACTTCCAAATAAGATGGGCACAAACACAAAACATCACTTAAACCCTGACTGGCAAAAACGACTTGATAAACAAATAAACAAAATCAGAAAAGAACTAGGTAGACTCACCCAATACACAAAAAACAACACATCCATTAAACTCATGAAATCTATTAGAAAGATTTTCAGAAAACTTAAAACACACACACATTAAAGAATACATAGACACACTAAAACAAACTTGCATCAAAATCATGACATCTGAAATGATACAAAACCAGTTTAGCACGTAAACTAGATAACACATTATTCCAAACAACGAAAAGACATTCTACAGAAACATAAACACTAAAGAGCCTATACAAACACAAAACTATGAAATACCAACACAACAATCATTCACTAGCTTCTGGTATGCCCTGTGGGCAGTGCCAGTTACACATAACCAGAGAGCCAGCTGGATCACAGAGAGGAGACACACACATTAGACGTACCAGAAATGCCCTATACCACCATTACTACTGAAGAACTCAAACACAATTAGATACACACACAACTGGAAAGCTCCTGGTGTAGATGGCATCCAGAATTTCTGGTACAAACATTTTACTTGTTTTCATGACTTACTGGCCAAACATCTCACACATCTCATACACAAACCAAAAGACACACCTTCCTTTCTTACACACGGCATCACTTTCATGAAACCCAAGAGTACAAATACCGGAAACCCATCACAATACAGACCAATCACTTGTTTACCAACACTATACAAAATTTTAACCTCATGTATCACCAACAAAATATACGCACACATCAAAGAAAATAACATTCTCACAGAACAACAGAAAGGCTGCCGTAGAAGTCACATGGGGTACAAAGAGCAGCTGATCATCAACACAACAATACTAAAACAAGTACACAGACAACACAGACACTTACATGCAGCGTACATAGAATACAAAAAGGCATTTGACAGCATACCAAATTCATGGCTCATACAGACACTACAAATCTACAAAATCAATACCAAATACATCGCATTCCTACAAAACATAATGCAACACTGGAGAACAACACTGCACGTCACCATAAATACAATCACGTAGCTACAGAAACCATACACTTTAGACGTGGTATTTTCCAGGGCGATTCCCTCAGCCCACTTTGGTTCTGCTTCGCCTTAAATCCACTCTCCAACAAACTGAACACATCGAACTGTGGCTACGACATTAGACAAAACCGAACAACACACTACACACACCCACATCTCTTTTACATGGATAACATTAAACTGTATGCCTCAACACAAACACAATTACAACAGCTGTTCTCACACACACATTTTCAAAAGACATATGCATGGAGTTTGGCCTAGATAAATGCAAAATACTCCACATTGAAAAGGGAGTCCTAAAGAAAGGAGGCGTCATTCTCAAAAATGGAAACACTATCAAATCCATGGAAGAGGATGAAGTGTACAAGTATTTGGGATTCCAGCAAGCCACAATCACAGACCAGAAGGAAACTAAATACAAACAGCTGGTTAGGGGAATCTATTTACTGAAACAGAAGGTTTTATATTAGCAATACAAGACCAGGTAATAAACACGAGAAACTACAGAAAATACATACTGAAAGACAGCACATTAACAAACGACACATGTAGGAAATGCCACATGGCAGCTGAAATGATTCAACATATTGCATCTGGTTGCAAGCTGCTTGCACAAACAAATTACCTGCACAGACACAACCAAGTAGCAAACATAATACACCAAAAGCTTGCAACCAAATACAAATTAATAAACACACTTACACCATACTACAAATACATACCAAATACAATCCTAGAAAACTTGACACACAAGATGTATTATGACAGAAAAATCCTAACAGACAAAACATTACACCATAACAGACCAGACATCACTCTCATAGACAAGCAGAACAAAGTTACCTACATTATAGACATCTCAATACCAGACACACACAACATCCAGGATGCATTCACTCAAAAAATTAGCAAATACACAGAACACGCACAAGAAATTAAGCATCTCTGGGGAATGTAAAAGGTAGTCACATACCCATCATTTTCTCCTCCACAGGAGTAATCCCTCACACACTACACAAAAGCTTCAAAACATTAGATCTACATCCCAAGACGTACATAACACTACAAGAAGCATCACTACTCAATACATGCAACATAGTAAGAAAGTTCTCCCTTGATGGCGCTTCCACCTTGTCGTGGGGAGTGAGCTTGCATGTTCCAATGATCCTGAGAGCTATACCGGCGGTAGCTTTGCTACTGGTAAGGTAAAGCATCATGCTGAGAGTTGGGTGATGGTACTGGGGTAGTAAAAGTAAGGTATAAGGCATCGTGCTGAGAGTTGAGTGGCACTGGGGTAGTAAAAGATGTTCTGTCGTTAACGATCCCTTCAGGGCACCTTGCGAAACTCTGTTGTAGTTAGCCTTCCGCCCGTATTGGGGGATATCCGGGCGATGACTTTTTATGTTTCCCCCAGTTTAAATTTTGCCATATGGATGACAAATTTACCGATATTATTTATTCTGGGGAGGTTGCTCCTCCTCCCCATCATGGGGGTGGTGATCCTGGCACCTCGTCTGAGGGCACTGAGGTCACTAGTGTGACTCAGGGTGGTGGGGAGGTTGGGCAGTCTACTAATGTTAATGTTGCTTCCGGGAGTACATCTAGTCCACGAAGGACGCGTTTATCTGGAGCGGCTAGACGAAATCAGAGGAGGGCTAATAGGGAAGTTGCTGCCGCTGGTGGATTTATCTGGAGCGGCTAGACGAAATCAGAGGAGGGCTAATAGGGAAGTTGCTGCCGCCGGTGGATCTCAGTTACCAGGTAGCACCTCCCAATTAGCTTTTTCGTCTGATTCTCCTGTTGGTACCCCAGGTGCTGGTAAGAAAACCAGATATGTACTGTCTACCCCCTCTTCTGAGGAGGTTAGACCTACTAAGAGATCACAGGGCTTTCAGCTCGGATCTTATTCGGAGGCTGTGGCTTCTCTTCGGTTGGCCATCATTAAGGAGAGCTATCAGGACTTCAAGATGGTGTCTGCAGATGTGGATCTCATTTTAGACAAGATCCTTAGTGGTGTGGATGGAATACCTTCTAGGGGGGTCTTGCCGCTGATTAGGGGTTATACTTTAGACAATGGTGCACTCATTTACACTTGTGTAAATGAGTTCACATGTCAATGGCTTACCCGGCTTTTGGATGGGTGTGCTCTTGGGCAGGGGATTTGTTTTAGGGTAAATCCTGCAATGAACCTTCCCAAACCTTTGAAGATGGCTTATCGCACTGCGGACACTCGTATGCAGGATGTGCACCAACTCCTCGCTCGACTGAAAGTATTTAATCCGGGATTCAGGACTGAAAACTGGAGGGTCTTGGGTCGAAGTAGGAACGCTAAGAGACAGCGTTTAATCCTGATAGTTGATCTTGCTTCAGCAAAGACCATCAAGGCGGCCAATTTTAAGGCTTTGTCTGGGGTCGATCAAGGGACCTTTAAGGTACTTTCGGATCCTAATTCCAAGTCTGGGAGACCAATAGCTTCGGTGATTGCACCTGAAAAAGGTCATGAACTGGTCGGGCTCTCTGATAAGGATGGGGCTTCCAGGGGTACCACTGGTCCTTCCGACGCCCAGTCAACAAGGGAGGGCATGGAACTTTGCCCACCTTAGGCACCTGTAGTGTCATGGGCCTGAGGTTGGTTCAGATCAACCTCCAGCACTCTCGAGCTGCCTCCGCCCTTTTGGGTCGGCTGCTCGTGGGTGGTCATTCCTACAAAACATAATGCAACACTGGAGAACAACACTGCACGTCACCATAAATACAATCACGTAGCTACAGAAACCATACACTTTAGACGTGGTATTTTCCAGGGCGATTCCCTCAGCCCACTTTGGTTCTGCTTCGCCTTAAATCCACTTTCCAACAAACTGAATACATTGAA
>AYEL01059196.1:0-51531 GCA_000484575.1 Olivierus martensii | reverse complement strand
TATAAATATTTATAACTAATTATACTAGAATATGTAACAAAATTGTTCATCCTGTAATTAAGTATTAGCAAAAACAGAAATTCTAATAAAATATGCAAAAATTTATGCTGATACAGTGAACAGTGATTATATCGAGTCTCACTTTATATGTTTCTTATTCTTATTTTTACAATAATTTACATCTAATAAGTTAAGAAAAAGTAGAATAGCATGATTTCTAGCGCTTAGTATTTACTGAAAAATATATTCTCTGTTACATATTACATCTTTTTCATGACAGTTTTAACATTTTCCATGTTTGAAACTGGTAATTAAGTGTATCTGAATTGTATCGGTTTTATGGTTGCGTTACAGCAACTTTAAACATGTTAATGCTGATATAATCTAATTCGTATAATTAAAGGCAGTGAAACGCATCATTGTATCCGAAAACGGGATGCGGTTAAGGTCAGATCATAGCATTTCCCATCAAAACATAAAGAGTCATCGATGCACATGCATCTCCATGTATCACAACATGCGCAGGTTCAAGTGTCGACACAGACTTTATGGTCGTTTCACGATCCTAACCCAGGACAACTGCCGAACTGATTTCACGCCAGTCGCCATAGAGATTGCAGATGCAAGAGACGTTATCTAGAGAGATGGGTCGGTGGCCCGACCGACAGCTCCCAAGGGGGCCCAGGCCACCAGCTTCCGACTTGACTGGATTGCCTGAATGGCAACTCATCAAATCGTGATAGCTCTGTCCCAATAATATTGATTAGGAGTTCCCGGCCAGATGTGCCTTGACGTACTGTACCTGACCTTCGCACAACTTGTACCGTATAAGATTTGTCTTTGTTAGGTTACGGAGAAACCGTATTGACACAAGTCGGAAATATTCTCCAAGTTTTGTTTGATTTTTATCACAACATCTATACAACTGTCAGATTATGGAAATGTACAAAATAAAAAAAAAGAAAAAGCTATTTGTATTGCGGTTTCTCATTGGTTGTAAAGGATGTTGGCGTACAGGGTTTAAATAGGAGCATATTCCCAGAGCAAGCTGGAGGACGCTAGGGACTATTCCTCCCATTGATTCTTCATCCGGACTTTCTGTACACTTGATGAGAAATGTTGGCAAATGAAAATTATTTTCCTGTAAGAATATTCGACTAAATTTAAATTAAGTCTCTCTCCCTCTCTCTCTCTCTCTCTCTCTTTTTTTTTTTTTTTTTTTTTTTTTTTTTTTTTTTTTTTTTTTTGCCAGTCTTTTTTTTTTTTTTTTTTTTTACTAAGCTAACTGTGTATCAGTCGAAAAACGTTAATTTCGATTCGCAACCTTCCTTTTTACATCGTTTTTTAATTATTTGCAATATTTAAACGAAAATTTAACAAGAATAAAGTATTTTAAAATAAGAAACACACACACATATATATATTATTTATATTTACAAAATTCGATATTTTAACGCATCGAACCTTGACAAGTAGAGCAAGCAAGTATTTGCTTTTAATGTTGCTTTAGACTATTTGATCTCGAAATTTGTGCATAAACATATGATACAAATCATCTGACGAATATATATTTTTCAACAAATATATTGAATTAAGAACTATAATATTTTCCATGATTTCATTTCGCGAAACTGATTTGTTATGTATAAACTCTATAGCAAATCATATAGGCCTACGATCAAAAATATTAAAAACTCAATCTACTAAAATTATTCTTAAAAATACATGAAATTTCTTTTTAAACATGTCATTTTATGCAAATAAAAATATCGCTATCTAAGGAAAACAATGAGCATGAGTTAAAAGTTATATAAATTTATGATTTTGATCATTAATTATAGGACTTTGTTTGTATTTTATTAAAAAGATAAAAGCAAGTAATTAATTATAATTAATAATAATTCAACTGTAATTTTTTATAAGATAAAAATTTACAAGAGAGAATTTTTTAAATATAATAAACATATCATTCGATATATCAGAACATAACATTTCTTACATTCTATGCAATCTGGTTGCAGCTACTTTTCCTATGTTGTTTGCATTTTGACATAACATGCTTAATAATTAAGTACAAAATAAAACTGCTGTTTTGACAATATTTTATTTATAAATTTCTTATAATAATAAACATTTTCTTTTCATAATTTGTTACAATGTTTTCCACCTGAAAATTTATCTTCCTATAATGCATCATGCTTAAATAACTAAATTAATCGTACCTTTCAATATTATTTTAATAATATAATGCATTTTAAAAATAATTTACTGCAGATTAACTTAAAAGCCTGCATTATTCGAATTCTAAATCTTGCAATATTTACACTTATCATCGGAATAATCTAAATTTAGTGATGATTATAAATTAATCCATTAAAAATATCTAGAAAGATAATGGTCGTGTTAGCACCGCTAAGATTTTAAGTTTTGATTTTCATAATTTACAGAAGTGATTAAGATTAAATTTTCGATTTTTTAAAATTAATCTATCCTAAGCAATCATTTGTATCATTCATATAGGTTATAAACTGTTTAAAATTTTAATAAATAAGACACTTAACACATTTAAAATTTTCGATGAGTTTATAAAATATTAATAAGTTAAATCCGTTTTTAAAACTTTCTCGTTTGTTGATGCTTTTTAAAACATTTATATTTAAAAAATATATTGTTTACGCTATGATTTTAAGACATCAATAGACTACAGATAAAAGTTAGATATTTAATGAAAACTTTCATCTTGGAGACATATACCGAAAGACACATCTACAGCAGGTTTATATACAATGGCAATGTAAAAATACGAGTACAAAAATTAAACATATATTTACAATAGATATAATCATAGTTTTAAATGAACAAAGGAAAAAAAACATTAAATTCTCTACAAATCGTTCGGCGGATGTGGTAAAACAAGAAGAGGAGGAACACGTTGCAATAGATGAGTTTATGTACAAGAAGAATCGCAGCACTTGTTATTTGGAGGAAGTGACAATGGAGCCGCCATAGGACTGTCCGTTACAGGTGGGCAGAGCAAACGGATTCATGGTGGCAAAAGGTGATGACACGATACCTCCCATGCCTGAGGATAGAGAGAACCTGCTTACATAAAGGTGGGTACATCTATAATAATGAATATATCCTTTAACTAATAATAACGCTCATATCTTTTTATAAGTCGCTCTTACCATTAAAAAGACCAGGAGAACCGGGCACAGGCATGTTACCTAAGTTCGCTGGACTCCCGTAACCACCGTTCATGGCACCACTACCATAGGAACTACCATTTGTACTGTGAGGGGTGGAAGCATTAGAACCATAACCACGAGGGGATACGCTGTTGCTCTGTGCTCTACCGTAATCTATAAAAATATATAAGAAAATATCATACAGTCTATATGAAATTTTAATATTTTACATCAGGAAATAATACAGTAATTTCTGCAAAATTAATAGTCTATTAATATTAAACATTCTGCTAGTATTAGCATAATCATTTATATTTAATGGTCCGAAAATTATATTACTGATACATTTAATTAATTATATCTATCGGGAATTAAATATAATTAATTAATTAACTTATTTCGTATGATTATATTAAATAAATATTTCGTGTAATTTAATTTATAAGTTTATAAACTTTTAATATAACTTTATATTATTAAATATATTCAACTATCCGATAGATTATTAATAAATTCATAATTTGAATATTAAAATCATTCAAATATTCTACACATAATTTTAACAGCCTATAAGTCTATGTACTAGGTAAGCATAGAGAGTAAGTCTATAATTTTTAATATCAAAAGCATCGACTCATATAGGCCCTACGCTAACTAAATAATTGCTTAACAATAAGCTGATCGTCACAATCGCCATTAATACTCCAACACGATTCGTTACCGAAAATGGATATTTTCGTTAGATCCGAAATATAATAAAATTATTCATTTAATAAGTATAAAATTCAAAGGTTTCAATACTTAATTCTCTGTTACACTTGTTATGTTATATCTATAGTCTAACTATGTTTCATAAATCGGCATAATAGCTTATTAGATGAATCGTTCTCGCACGTCGCTTCTCGTTTGTTCGGCGAGAAAGCAACTTAGCTCGTAATCCTTCTCCAGCTACTTTATATAGAAATAAGTTGTACATCAATAATATGATGAGAGTCAATGGATTTTAGCATGCTCCGTCACAATGTAATCTATCGAATTCACGCCATGCTACAATGAAAAGCATATTTTGCGATTTGCGATACGTTGACTCGATTGCTGCGATTACCAAATGTTCGCTTCGTTTAGAAATATAGATATAGGATGAGTCGCAATTCTGAATTAAACTCTGGAAACAGAGTGCGATCACTACAAACTGAAAAACCTAATGTAATTTTGTGGTCTGAAAATTTGATTCCGAGTTGCAGCCAAAAACTAAACCCTACTTCGTCGCACTAATTGGCTGAAAGTTACTAAGCTATTCAATACTTTAACAATTATTACAATGTCAACATGATTCGTTTACTGATTAAAAATTGTCACAATACAAAATTTCATTCAAATTTTATGTAATATATCTACTTTCTCTTCAGAATAGCGCATATAACTAAGTTATAACTATTGCATATAACTAAGTTACGGATAGACTTTTACAGTATTTTGTTGACATAATTGAAGCTAAATAATCATTTTGTAAGTTATGCAACTGAAATATACGAATTCTCATTTTAATATTTTTATGATAATTCAATAAATTTAATTTATTCCCTTCATCATTTCGTAGCCTTTGTATATGTAAACAAACGCGATTTTATACTGTAACGCTTTCAATGAAAAGCGCTAATATCGGCATCAGAACAATCTAAAATTATAAACTAAAAGCATATTTGTAGAACTTCAAAATTTAAACTTGAAATTAGCATGGTAATTTTTGAATTTTTTTTCCTCGACTCCTTTATTTCTAATATTTATTCAACGAAAAGAGTTGAATCACGTTAGAGATGCAAAAGTTTCTAAAAGTAAGCATCATTCTCATTCTTATAAACAAATTAATCGATTAATTTCTTCACTATTACGAATAAGTTTTGCACTTTATGATATTGATAACAACAGATAATAAAAAACTGTAAAACTTACAGACAATAAAAGCGAATCTTAAATTCGCCTATAAAAGTGGCAGATGGAAATCGGGCTGCATCCTATTAATTTAAATAATTATAATATAAATTGTAAATATATACCAACCATGATATTTACCAGTTCCGTTCTCCTGCACGTTGACAGCAAGTTGACCTGTGTAAGCGTTAAACCCCGACATTGCCGTAGCATTGTTAAGGGCGGGTGACCTAGGTGCAGGCAACGCTAGTTGATTATTTCGAGGCATACTATACAGTGCCTCTGCTAAATCTGCTGCCCTTTTTAATATAATTTCCTATATAAAAAGACACAAAGATTTATATTTTTACCATTAATATAATTTTATATCTAAATTTACAAAACCCACCTTCGGTAATTTTTCGGGATCTCCTGGATGTCGCGGAATGAGTTTCGCTAACCTCTGAAAACCGTAATCGATAGTTGGCTCGTTCAAAGCTGGAAATACATCTTAATATAAGATTTAAATATACCTTTAATCGCGTAGAAAGAAATAATTGATAATTCTTATGAGATGTACTCACAGACGTAAACAAACCTTCCCGGTGCTCCCTTACAGAACTGTTTCGACTTGTATGACAATGTCACTTCTACGACGCCGGGGATGTGTCTTGGTGGTGTCTGCACCCTGATAGCATGTGACGTGATAAGCTGAGATTAAAATAAATCACTAGTAAGAAATAAATATTGAAAAAAATATATATAAAATAATATTTTTATAAAGATATTAAACAGTTAATCGAGAAATTTCGAGTTAATCAAAATTAATCGTTCTTAAAACTACAATATTTATATTTAAAATGTTAAAATTATGTTTTTATTTGCGTAACGATAATTATTTATTGTAATTGAATAATGGTAAAAATATTCAAATTCCCATTCAGTAAATTATAAGCTTAATAATGAAGATATTAAAGTTTGAGGGCAAAAAATTAAATTTACTTCAGTAGGTGAAAATGAAGTTGTTTTATGTAATTGCATAATAGTAGCGTAGTTTGTATATAAATCATAATAATACTGATAATCTAAATGTGAGTTTGAACTAATTTATAATGAGTACTACGTCTGATATTCTAAAAGATTGCTTTAGGCCTTCAGCAATTAATTTAAAATTGTAAGTAAACCTAAAATTCAAAGCGAAACAGGCTTATACATAATATAATTTACTCAAACATCATCACATTTAATTTAGAACTATATGTGGTAAAATTAGATGCCATTCAAAGCTATTGTTTGTTTCCCCATTTAAGAAGAAATCCCTAGATTCGTCTGCAATCTTGCTATGGTAGTTGGAGGGCCGATACACTTTGTGAATACCCAAACGACTGTAATAATCAAAAAATGGTCTTACCTCACTCCATACTAGCATAGTTCCGAAAACAACTTGTAATCCGTCAAAGAAATTGTCTCCGATGATGATGACTGTCGATCCTCCGCTCGTCCATCCTTCACTGGGACTAATGGCTTTGATGCACGGCGTAGCTGCAAAATGAACTAACAGACTTGATACAGCTACGTGTAGCAAAGCCACATTGCGTGGCTTCTATATTCAATCATCACTCGCGAAAATTAATAACAATTATAACATAAAACTGATGCAAGCAGATGGAGAGAACAGTAACGCTGCCATTTCCCATGAGTATTGACAATCAATCCGGTAATTTGATGGGAGTTAGGCCTAACATGGCAACCGGAGGGTTTTTTAACATTAATTCCTATGGGAGTAAGTCCCACACACGAGCACATGATGAGTCACAGATATGATACATCCAGTCACCATATGTCGCTCTGTTACTTCCTATCTGCTTTAACTCTTTACAATATTTAGTTAACAATCCCAAGAGATAAGGCCTAGTGCATCTACTTTGAAAAAGGCCTTTTAACATTTTTATTTTTAATAAAAATTCTAGTCTAAAATTATCGATGTAAACATATTTCTTGAGTTATTCAAGTAACAAGTATAAATCGTAGGAAGAAAACACAAATTCAAAAAGTAAGTATAACACGATTTATATTTGTTCCTTAAATTTAATAATTTAAATATTAAAATTATTAATATTTAAACTAAATTTGTTTAAATTATTTATATAGGATATATAATATTTCTTCTATAGAATTTATACTAATTGAAAATATCAATTTAAGTAATACTATTCGGTTCAACATATCATACAATACAATTTTTATAATTTTTATGCTCTAAATTAATTTAGCATGATAATAATCGCATTATCCAATTATTTTGAGTATATTTTACTATTTATCGATAGTAAATAGTAAAATATAATCAAAATAATTTATTATACTAGTAAATTTTATATTATAGATTAAAAAATAACAGTTTTTGTATTTAGGCCTATTAAATAGAAAAATTAACAAAATACTTTTAAATAAGATGCACAGATTTAAATAACCAAAACATAAATTTTCTAGATTTTGTTTTGTTTTTGATAAAAAAAATGCCGGTTCATCACTTATCATTATAAACATATATTTTAGACTTTTACAGAGATATAATGGGAAAAGAGTTAGAACAATTACATTTGAAAGCTATAAAATTATCCAAGGAAAAAATATCCAGTTGTCCTGTTCTATCTGAACCTAACACCAGGAAAGAAGATATTCGACAGTACTTTTGCCTTTCTAATAAATCTGCAACAACCAAATCCCGCGACATACTTCTAGTCCATTGCCAAAACGTTTCTCTGGGAAATTTGAGTTTTTCTACCCCCAAGTGGATGGCACACAGGAGAGATAACTTTCCAACGACTTCTCCAAACTTCTCCTGTCAATCTGCAGCAGACTGATTTTTTCCTTCTGCCTCCCAACTTTTGCCGTTATCGATTGCCCGGGCGAATCCCCGGCGATGCTCTTGGGACAAGGTACAGTCCAACGTTATTGTGCCAGGAATTAGCACGACTGCCCGTTACTTCAGACGGACTGCACAAGACGTCAGGTCAATAAGAGTGATTGAATGTCCGAGGGGCAGTGCAAAGACGCAGACGATTCGATTAATCAAAGCCTCTCCTCCCCTTCCCTTCTATCGAGTCCGAATGCCGAGCCCCAGGCTATCTCCCTGCGAACAGGTTGTGCAGAAATGAAAGTCCAGAAGACCTCATTCCCCAGGTGACATGGGCCTGGAATTTACCATAACTTTTTCCCATTTTCAAACTTTCGTCTCTGACGTTCAATTTGAAACCTTTTCAACTTTTTAGAATAAGGACTTTTTTAGTTGTTCCAGATTAAAATTCTTTTTTTAAAATATTTGAAAACAAAATTTTAAATCTTCCACATAGGTCAATTAAAATTGATTTTAACATTTAATTTTTATGCGTTTTCTAAAAATATCAAATAAATGCTACTTTCGAATTTTCACTTCTCAAAAAATCCAAAATCTTAAACTACAATCTTGTATAAGCAATTTTTACGTTTTTATACGTTGAGTAATCTATTATAATTTTTTTAATCGATATATTATTAATTTTAACTCATCGAGATTGGTGTAATCTTAAAATTTAAATTAATCCCGAAATTAATCGGATATAAACCCTTTAAACTTTTGTGAATTTTTTTAAATAAAGGTTTTTTCACATACGTTTTTGAGCAAAAAAATCGACTTTTTTGTCCTGATGGTGTATAGTAGTTTGGATAACGAGCATTTCCATCAGACACATTATAATATTACTTTCTTAATTAGATCAGTTTGAACTCCAAAACATTTTTATATATACTGTTAATCCTATAGAATTTAATAATTTATTGTATGGCTCGTTTAAATCATTCATAAAATCTATAAAAATTAAACCTTTAACCAGTTCTTAAAATATTTTATATAGCCCATGAATCATTAAATTTTAATGCTATATTTTAAATTTATTATATTTCATACAGCCGTTTAATGCCATTATATATTATTGCATATAATGTTGTTTTTTCGCTGAAGAAAATCAAAAATAACTTCTAAATTTCATGCAGTAAAAGTATTATGATAACATTTTATACATCATTCATAATGATATAGTATCTCTTAATCGAAATTTTGACGAAAAACTTGTCTATTTACCTTCAGTGGGGTCTAATCTCTTGGCCCTTCTTCCGTGTTTGGAGTTGTTGTGCACAAACATGTTGTCCGAAACAGCAAGCAAGGGTCCATCTACACTTACTTGAGTCGATATGATTACCTAAAGATTAAGAGATAAACGTGTTATTTTTCTGTATAGAATCACATTAATTCCCCAGACCTTAAGGGTCTTAAGAACTGTAATAGATAGGCCCTACAGTACTGTGTACTTAAGTTAGTCTAAATACGAGAATATCAGTATTTCCATAATATTAACCATCTATTGACACTTTAGACAAGTTTAAAAGGTTAAAACTATGGTAAAATGATAAATAAGTAAGATCACTGGTTTATATTCTAACGCTATATCCCTGTTATCGCTTTAAAAAGGCATAAAATTTTAAGTTTTTATAGAAAGTTAAAATACTGTGTACTTTCAATAATTAAAATTTTATTCTGTGAATTGCTTATTGTAGTTTTATTGTTGGAAAATAGCAGAAAAGTTCTCGAAACTTTAAAATGTTTTAAATAGGCTGAAGACGAAGTGATATGTTAGAGGAAAGAAGCGATTATGGGTTGTACAAGAAACAAATGATATTAGTGGCCGGAAAGAAGCGGATAGACAATTGGTACAACATATGGCAAGAATAGTAGGAGGTAACTCCGATATATGTCAAGTCGTGCGCTGATTGGTCAAGCTATCAGCAACCTTGTACAGTGACTTCTAAGATGGATGACATTGGAGTCCGCTATCCCTTGCGGGCTGTAAAGTCCAGCAGATAAAAGTAGTGTTGTGGCTAATGGCAGGCACCGAGATATTTGTCTGGCTTTCCCCAAGGGTGTTCTGGCAATGACACACCGCCGACTACAACCATTCTCATTGGTCTAGCTCCTATCACGTGACTCGGATAAGTATCTGATGTGTGACTGCCGGGAATATTTTGCTCTGTAAAATCGATGCTTTCTTTGTAATTCTGTTTCTTTGTGGATTAACAATGATTGACAATAATAGAATATCATTCATCGATTTCACAATTTTAACTAATTTTTATACGTTTTCTTGACGCCAATAACTTTTATATAGTTTCGTTAAATCTTTTTATTAACTCGCTTTGTTTTCCCTCTCTTTTTTTTTTTTTTTTTTTTTTTTTGTTCGATTTTATTTTAATGCTCGATTCGGATACGAGTTTTGTATCGGCGAAAACAAATTCATTGTTAAAATCGCTCCTGTTTTGAATTATCAGATATCAAACTACAAGTTAATGGAGACATAAGTTATCTTTAATTAACAGTTTAACTGAAATAATCCTCAAACTATTAGTTAATGGTCGCGGATTATCGAATGAAACGGAATTTAGATCTGTAAATAAGTTGAGATAATCTGCATTTGAAGAATTTATAGAGACAGTTCTAAGCATATAAAACTCTTTAATATCTGAAAATTTATAACACTGTTTAGAACTAAAGATATTTAAAATTTAAACTGTTAATAACCCATATCTTTTAAAATATCTTTCTTTATTTTTTTATACAAAATATACTCTGTATTATAAAGTTAAATATTTTAATCCGAGTTTAATTTCAATTTGGCTACATGTAGCAATTTTAGTTATATCTTTAGATCCGATTTTTCATCTTATCTGTGATAAAGATTAATTTTATACGTATTAATCATTAAATTTTTCTAAAATATGATAAAAAATTTTATAGCTCTTTAGAAATAAAAGAAATTAAAGAATTTATAGATCAAGATTAGCCTAAATATTCATATGTTGTTATTGCTGTAGGCTACATAAGAATATCCAGACCAAACCAATTCCTTAATATGATAAAAAATAATTTTTTATCATTTAGAATAAAAATCTTCTAGTTAACATAAATTCTCTTGAAATTGAGAAAATTAAATAATTTATAAATCAAGATTAGCCTGGATAGCTTATTTTATTATTACTGTACTGTACATTAGAAGGATTAAATTAAATGCCAGCAAGAAATTTTATTATTTAGAACTATTCTATACTTAGAACGGTTGAATGATGATAGATACTTCTCTTAAAAAATTCTGTTAATCGTGATAATAAAATGAAAAAGTTTATCGTGAAAATAGTGCCATACGTATATAATTAGTTTAATATAAAGAATCTGAAAGATTTAAAATTAAAGGTCCTAATTTATTTTTCTTAGAATAAAACAAAGTTTTTAATGAAATGCTAATGAAATTTCTTTAATAAATTACTTCTTTCCCCGATTAAAATTGATCTCCAACTATTTATTCTTTAGAGATTTGCTTAGAAATCACATGGGAGATTCACTAGGGGAAAACAAAGCATTTGTATGCTGATATAAAGGTGCGGTTTTTACTTCTCAGCGTTCGATATTCGTGTAGTAGTGCAAATGGGTCCTTCAAATCAAACACTTTATTACTGATTCCACCTTGCCCCCTAGAGATTTACAACGTTATGCTTAAGAGTAGTACGAGTAGAATGTGATCTTTAACGTCTTTCTAACATGGCGCCAGAAGAGAGAGAAAAACCTTCATTCTATTGTTGTACTTGCCCTAAAGCATCTTTGTCCTCCAATTACGAAAGATTTCAACTAAAAACAGTCTTTTTCTTCAACGAAAGAAGAGATTACTCTAACTCTTGACTGATTTCACGGATTACTGGACGACAACTGTATTGTCGTTCAAAGATCTCTTTATTAATCGATTTTGGTCTTTTTTTTTTCTTCCCCCGTTCTTAAATTCAGCTCGTTCCTTAATTTAATTTCTTCTAACTCGCAATTAAATATATTTTAGCCGGATCATTGGCATTTAAAAACGTTTCTGAGTTAATCGATTTAATGAAAGAGCATAGTTCTCTCTGTGAATTTTTATAATTCCCGAATAATTTTTATAAATGGACAAAATATCCATATAAAATATCAGATGAATTAAAATAATTTTTTCTCTTTAAAAGTATTCCATTTTCGTGTGTAGAAGCTTAATTTTCTCACGTGGTAAGAGTGATGCAAGATGTCTCGAAAATCTTGGGATCATAGAAACTGGATGCATCACGGATGCAGTTAAATAATTAAGTTTATTTGTGGCTAAAGGATTTTATGTAAATCTAATCAAATAAAATTTTATTTGATATCTTTTTTGAATCAAAAGTTATTATATTATTGATACATCTCTAGCATTAGTTGAAGCGAAGAAACTCGCGAAAAATAAAATTTGAGCATAATTTTCATCAGACTTATGCAATTAAATTATGTTGATTTACTTTTTATGATTAAAAATTTGTATTTTTTGCACATTTTTGTTTCTCTTGTAACCGTTTTCGAATAGCTTATAGTTTAAGATTGTATAAGTCTATTAAGAAACGATATTTTTGTAAAATCTAATTATCGGATATCATTATCAACACATCAGAGTTCTTCTTAAATAGAAAAATTTATTAAATATTAAATTAATTTAATGAGGACCGAGTTTAAGTAAGAGAAACGGTTGTGGAGTTTCAGAAACGATTGAAGTTATTAAAGCATTCTTTCTTTCAAAAAATCTATTTACTCATTTTATAAACAAAGGAGAACTGTTACATATAAAAGCAACTTAACGAATTAATAAATTTGTTTATTTGAGAAAAACAGAATCTTAATAACAAATATTTAAATGAGATTCTCTTAAATTAATTGATGTCTTAATTTAATGGCAAATATAGTCTGAATTATTTCAGTTACTCTACGTGAGTTATATACATTTTTATGCGGTAAAATAAATTAGTATCATAACACCACTCTATCGTATTTAAATGTAAAATTTGAAAAATTCTTTCTTACATTTAAATATAAATATAATTGAGAAAATAGAAGAGTTTTAATAATTAAAAACAAAAATTCTAATAAAAGTTTTCATCTCTCAGGAATATTTTATTCGGTCATTCGTTCAAATTTAATTCAAACTGAATCGAATTATATACTATTCACATCGTTTTTAATAAAATTAAATATTCATTTACCTGAAATCTTCTCATATCTCTAGGATTTCCAGCATTCTTCAAGCAATTTTGGTTGCATTTCAAGAAAAATTTTAAGAAAAACCTGAAATGAGAGGGAGGAAATATTTATTATATTAAAACATTGAAATATATTAAGAAAATATGAACATAAAAGTAATCTAGTAACAATAGTGTGTTACTAGATTACTTTTAATCAAGATAAATATATTATATTTAAGCACTGAATTTTATTAAAACCGATTTAAATGTAAATAGTAAACTATCTAAACCTGCAAGTATGTTTTAATGTACTTTAAATTCGTAAAAAGTTTTAAATTCTTATGTTTGGCATCATATATTTATGTTTGATATCTTTAACACGCTTTATATTTATATCATCAAGAAAACTGAGGTTTATACTTTACAGAGATGGGTTTTAACCATTGAAAAAGTCTGCAAAGCTTTTTGTGTAGAACAACACAGAATTTGAGTTAAAAATAATAAGAATTATTTATTTTTAGTGCATATTTTTTATTATTTTAAATAATAATGTCTATTATTAATCAAAGAAACAGGTATTAATGCTTAATAAGGGTCCAATTTGCGAGTTTAATGCCAACAGGCACATTTGTCGTGTTACAGTCTATCGGAATTCGGAACTTTCTCTTTGTAAGGAAATTTGAAACTCACTTTTATCGTTAAACTTTAAAAATATACACTGTTATGTTATTCGCGGCTTTAAAATCAGGATGGTAACTGCGAATCTTGGACAGATACGCGAATATTCGATTCCAGATATGGCGTCAATTATTCACATATCTGGCCAATTAACCCATATTTGCTAGACTTATAATAATGGACTTAACATAATTTACGGCTAAACCGAGACTCGTACATAAGACAAATTAAATAAAGGGAAAAAAAATTCAAACAATTGCAGTGATGACGCCATGGAGTGGGCCGCGTTATTGTAGACAAAGGAAAACACTCTAGGCCTCCTATCTTGGTCTTCTTCATAAATTTTGCATCTTGTACCCACTCATGGTTCCCTGGGAAAGAGCAAACGGCAGTTCCACTTAAATAATGGATGGATGCTAAAACCTAGAGTGCATATTCATTTCCCGGTGTTTCTCCAGCTTTCAATAGGGGACGAAGGATCCCCCGGGTCCCGTCAGACGTCAACGCTAAGGGGCGAATGTCACGTGACACAGCCAGAGTTTATATCTTGTGTTATCAAGCAAAGACTGGTATAAATATCAATTTGAGAAGACACTTTTGTATATGGTGACAAATAAGCAGAGAGCAGATTCGCTATATTTAATGGAATATTGTTTGATTTCCAAAAATAAACTCGGCTTGAGTTTTTTACGAATTAAGAAATGTCGTCTTAATGATCTTAATGGAAACAAGCAAAAATGTCAGAATGATTGATTATTCCATACCAGATGAGTTTAATAAGTTGATGTTGGTCAATCTCATTTAATATCGCAACATCGTTAAAAATGATGGTTTGCTTTTTATAAACTGAATATTATAAATAAAAAAATAAAATGAGACAGTTTACAATATATTCCTTTAGGCAGTTTTACAAAATTTACATTTTGGTAAACTTAGTCAGATGTTAGTCCAATATTTATTTGCATCGAAATTCGATTAAAATTAAAATATTTATGATGAAAGTAAATTATAAATTTAGCAAAAAAAAGAATGTATAGGCCTAAATTATTAAATCATCTATACAAATATTATTACTAAAACTTTTTTAAACAGTCTTTAAAAGAACTTCTAAATCATTCATGTAGAGCAATCCGTCGAGTCTGGAAATTTTTTCCTATATCATAATGAAATTGCTTAGTTTATACGAAAACAATAAATAATTCTTTGACTTTATCACATTATCATATTATCATAGGAATATAAGAATCTTCTTAACCCTATTTAAGATAATCGTGATCATCTTAGACATCATAGTACCATAGTATATATTTAAGGTGATCCTAAGATTTCTAAGATGCTAAGAATGGTGCTTAAGATGAAAAGTAAATCCTAACAACATAGAAACATCAAAATGATCTTGGATATAATTTAAGACGATATTATATTTTAGATCCAAACAGAAACAGGCTAGTGTCAGGGATATCACATTATCTTGTTTCCGGTTGAATCCGCATTATATATTTTAATTTTCTACATAGATAAAAAGTTAAGTTACATTTATGTAAAAATAAATAATTTACTTATATCAACCATTACCGGTTGTCGACCGAAAGATTTTCTTTATTTTAAGGTGAGTCTCACGACTTAAACTCGCGATGAATGCTTTTAAAATGGAGTCTATTGCTGTTTTAACAACTTAAGCATTCACTTTTAGTGGAAAAACACTCCGATTTTGTGGCCTGGAGTCGAAAGTCACTGGACTTCTATACAAGCCGGCTTTTAATTCGCAATTAAAACATTTCGAAACCATTAAAATCCCAATTAAAACTATAACTGTAAATAAGTGCGTATAATTTTTGTAATTTGAATTTTATTCCCCATCTTGCGTTTCTTCTCAATCGGGAATAAATATTCCAACCAGAACGTTTCATCAAAGGGCATCTGCCGACACATTTTTCCGTTAATTTCTCCTCTACCGAATGTGAAATTAAATGTCATCTTTGTTACTGAGTGGGAATCGAATTAGAGAAAATTTTATTACATCTTGCGTCGGCATCTATTGATCAAAAAGAGATCGTTTTAGTTGCATTACCGATTTAAATTTTCTTTCTAATCCGTTTTATCATCTATCTGCGAATAGATAAACTTCCGTAATAATTTTATACTAAGCGTAAAGTTAGAAAGTAAACAAAGTGTTTTTAGAACTATTCTGCGTTAAAACGAATTAAAATTGGTTAATATTTTTAATAGAGAATGATATTTAAGATAAAAATGAAAATAAGCGAGTTGATTTCAATCAGAATTTTACTCGAATCCCTTTTGAATAGAGATCAAAGAGGAGAAACAATCAAAGTAAAGCGCCACGTCCAGTCCAGAGAGCCTGATCCACTCAATCGCTGTGACCCTCTGGGCAGTGGCCTGAGTAACTCCCACAAGACTGTTTTGTGTATCAAGCACTTCAAAAGTCTCTGCCGTAGGTAACCTACGTGAGGGGGAAGGAGAAAGTCCCTTGCGAGTCGACAGGTAAATCCTCAAATCTGTTTTAAGAGGTCTCGATGGAATTACTCGCCAAGACAAGCTTACATGTTAGGGTTAGAAATCGAGTTTCTCAAAATCTGTTTGGAAAGGATTTGATTTGTTTTCTGTCACGGAATTGAGTGTGACGGAAATAATATTTATTTTCTACACCACGCTTTTTTCTCTTCTACTTTTTTTTTTAATATTTCTTTGTTAGTTCCGTTCTAGCCACATTTTTATAACTCTTGCCAAAGTCTTTCCGCTCAAATTTAAATAATGTTAGAGATTCAAATTTTACACCTGTATTCGCGATAATAACCAAAATATTCGCTTATATCATGCGAATTTAATAAACTAAATGATTCGAATATCCAGAACTTTGTTGAAGTGTAAACATAGAAAAATCTAAAGCTTAAAAGCAACAAAAATTAGAACGACAAACAAGGATAGTTTCATACGATACTTATAATTTTATTTAAAAATATAGTAGAGTGTATAAATAGAAAAATATTTTTTGAAGTGTAAAAATGTATTTATAACCGTAGCTTGTTTATTTTATTTCCATATACGAGTTCTAGGAATTGTTAAACATCCGTTTTACACACAATATTTTTCGCATCTTATATTTCAAAGCATGTAAATCGCGAAGTGATACATTCTGAGACACGTTATATTTTTCTCGGCTAAAAAGAATGTTAAGCATGGATTATATACATTTTTTTATTTTTTAAAAATTAAATAAAAGTTTTTAATATTTCTATATGAACATATATCATTCTTAAATTAAATTAAGTAATATATAAGCACTTGTTTGCGTAACGTCCCTCTTTTAATTAGGTTAAGCACAAAAAAAAAACACAGGAATTACTACATTTAAAATTTAAGAAACATTCAAGTATCCTTTTTTAATCCGAATGGAAACAATAGGATATTCCTTATTTAAATTTATTAATCTTAAGAAAATCCAAGAGCCCTTAAAATGGCTCAGCCAAAAGGAACTTTTCTCATCCTACTAATCCGATCTTCATTTATTTGACTGGTTCGTGCCGACAACATCGCTACTTTAATCCTGCTCAGTAAAATTATTCACTTACCATATTAATCTTAATTTGAATTTAAGCGATTCGGTTTCGTTAATTTTTATTTATTTATTTAGGCATTCAATTTTTTTCCCATTGTAGTTAAGATAAAAAAAATTTCCCCCCCTTCTTCCTCTCCTATCGAATGATATCGAAGCACAATTGGAAAAAGTAAACATTTGTAATAGAAATAACATCCGCTTGTAACATTTGTTAAACTAATGTGTGTATCGATAACACATAAACAAATAATTAAAAAAAAAGTTAAAACTTTTCGTGATTTATCTCTATCGATTCTCCAAAGTTACAAATGCACACATAGCCCTATATGCTTTTGGTCCCATTTAGATTTGCGTATATCTATATATTCATGCTGTCGTTTGTCTATCGCTTAACTTATTATGTCTATTCATCAACCCAGCCGAAGAATACAAAAAGAAAAATTGTAGCTCATTGGGGAATATCGCAGTAATTGTTTCACCTCTCATCTAAATTCTTCAAATCTGTTTCGCAGAAATAACAAAAGATATTTTCTCCATATAGGTAACCAGTACCAATTAGCAAACGGGAAACGTTTCAATACTCGAAAGAACTCAATTCGTGTTTCAATTGTAATTGTACTTTCTCTAAATAGCGTGCAATCACGCAAAATACTTAAAACTATCTTGATTGGATGGACTTCCTGGCTAATTTAAATTTCCAAACACACTTTCGGCTAGTTAATATCCTATCGAATTATAATAATTGCGAAGGATTTCGAAAATTTTACTGTGGCGGGGTAATTATCCTACTTTTTAACGGGAGCTACCTTAGAATTGCAATTTGGATGGTCGACTGCAGGAATAGTTATTATTTGCGAAAAGTCGGAAACAAAAAAAATAATAAAAATAAACCTGAAAGATTGGACTTCCGATGGCAGTAAAGGACTCATTTCCGAATTTTCGGGTTATTTGTCGGATGCGGCAGCGAGATAAAGCAGTATTAATAGTCTCCGTAATGGAGATGTAGTAATTTATCAAGTAGCACCTTCTTAAAGACAAAACCCTGGCAGTATACAATGGTTTCTGTAGTTCAAAAAGAGTCATTTGAGTGCAAGAAGGCTTAAGCATCAACCGATTTCATATAAGAATGCAGGTGGAATAAAATCCCAGACTGTGCGGTTAACCCCTCTCTCTCTACTCCAGTAGCGTGGATAGCAAAACTGAATACTTTATCCGACAGGAAAGGCTTACGAAGTATACTTTGTCAATATGTTCTTGTGTATGGCGAGTCTAGATAGCTGGGTTTTTTCCCATTGCCATCGGGTTCTGTTTTACTTTGATCCCATCAAATCCCAGTCTGGTCTCACTCGGCAGGTCAGGGATTTCCACAACCACCAGCCGGTTTCAATTACTTCCCGGACCGGGATTTCGTCATTTATCAGCAAGGATTTGAGACCGAGATTATAATGTCCGCTTCGTAGTCTCGATATCAGAAGGGAGCTTGAGGCGTGTTGACTACATAGCTGTCCGGAATCTCTAGCATTTCTGCTTTATATATTGATATTCCGTTCAGAAACTACTTTGTTTCCAAATCTACAAATTAGGAAATTATTGAAAAAATAATAATATAAAAATATTATTTATCTATTTTCTTTAGAAAGATCGCTATAAATAGAAAAAAATCTTAATGTTTGCTTACTAAATCATGAATAGATTTTTACGAAATTTAATTACTAATACGTAAAAAATGTTAAAAATAAAAAATAAGTATATAAATTAATAAATAATTAATTTTAAAATACGAATCTAACAGAAAATAATATTTTAATTCGTTGTTTATACAAATAATTCGACGTATCTTTATCGTGTTTACGCTACCTAGAAGCATACAAATTAGTCTTTCATAACATATGTATGCAATTCATTGAAAATTCCTGCAGAATTCGAGTGAAAAAAATAATTAATATTTCAGGAAAACATATAAATTTCTATTTATATGATTTCAAAAAGCGTGGGATACATAAATCAGTCGACCTGTTAAACATGGCACCGATACAAGCCCCAGCGGCTCTTTAACCAAACAAAAGTTATGAAATAATTACAAGTTTTCAATTTTGATGTTGGCTAACAATTAAATTTTTATTTACCGTGTTTACTTAACCATGCTAAATAGGAAATTTAGTGTTAATCAATTCCGATGTTTTCAATTATGAACATATATACCGCACGCTATCATAGGCCTACGTATGTAATAGTAACAATAAGTCGTTCCATAAACTAGAAGGAATTTTACATTTTTCGATCATAACAAATGTAAACAATAGTGTAAACCTTTTCGTTCTGGATCCTTTTCTGCTAACAGGCAGTGTTAGTGTCGTCATTTTTGCATGTAACACCCAATTTATGCTACCGAGCCAGAGGAATCTGCTTATTTGTACCGTTTTATAGAGTAATGCAACATAAACCTAATTATAGACGGATTATAGTGAAAAAGAGATGTCTACCTCATTTACTGCGCTCTTCCAAATATGTACCTATCCTTATGCAAGGATTACGTCAGACAAGTTCGCTAAGATAAACCCATTGGCCCGACGCCATCATTATCTTAACATTCTAGGCAGACTGAAATTATCCGTCCAGACATCGAATTTCTCTTTCAAGTAGACGTGTATTACTAAATTACAGTGTAAATAAAATCTTTATTTTAGGAGGGAAAAAATGATTTGGATGATGGGGTAAAAAAAAATACTGTATATAAAATTATTGGTTTTTACGACAAGTTTTACGACGCAAATCACGCAATCTGCGATGCTCGGTCTCTTATTACCAGAATCTTAATGTGGTACGAGCATTATGGATTAACCATAACAAGATTATTTTTTATTTTTCTTCTAGTGTAGCAAAAAAATAACCCAGCTCGAAATTATTTTGTTACCAGTACAGGTTCATATTTGGACTACAGCATCGATATTTTGAGCTACTTAACTTGATACGCTATATAACTTTATAAATATATAGGCCTATATATTTTTTTTTCATTCGAAAGTAGAAAACTTATTATATATTAAAGCGAAAATCTAATATATAAACATTAAATCTAGTCTAATTTAGACTCTAATTTATTTAAGATTAGTACTAAGAGTTTTGATGATTTTCAACAGGTAACTTGTGCTAAAACGTATATATCTTTTGAAAAGTTAGATATTCACTGCAACTTAATAGAATAAATGTTTGTAGACATCTTTTAAGTTAAAAATCTAGCATTTATAAATTATTTTCTTTAATAAGGAAGTCAATAAATCATTTTTCTAGCTCTCTAATAATATCTTCACACATCCGAAGACAGTAAGCCGAAATATATATATATATATAAAATATAAAAAAAGATAAATATAAAAACTAAAAGAAAGATGAAATACTGAAAATATAAAAGATAAATTTAATCAACAGACCTAAAAATATTTTGTGACATATTCGAATTCTATGAATCAAAAAGAATATTTAGCAGAATGCCAATGGAGAACAGGAACGAAAGCAAATGGAAGTTAATCAAACCGCAATTCATAACTAATAAAAATGACTAGAATTTTTAAAAAAGAATATATATATATTTTTTTTCATTAAATTTGACAAAGAATTTGTAATCTCGCACTTAAAACAATTGTCGACTTATTCTCAACAGTAGTTCTCTTTAATAGATTGACTTTAAACCCGTTTGGCCATAAAGTGTAGTTATTTAGAGTCAGGGATGTCGTCCATTAAATGCTAACAGAGAGAGCTTGAGGCTGTTTGATTATATTCTCTTCTGTGGTCATAAATCAATTTAGTATAATGGCAAATATTCTACTTAATGCGTTTGCTCTTAAATATTTAAATTTCTCTTCCGATTTTCTGCTACTATTACAAGCTATAAATTTACACCTAGGTGTGGAAATTTTATTTAATCTTATTTAGTCACATTCTTACCTACAATGACAAATTTTTAGCGATTTTCGCTGTTGATTGAAGATTTAAGACAACTTGCCATGTCGTACGCTTTATCTAGTTAGTAAACAAAAATATTTAATAAATTTTTATATAAATTTATTGCATGAAATGATAAAAAATATCATAGTTCTCATATATATATTGCTAGATAGCAGAAGTGATCTAATTTTCACCATAATTTATTCTCTAGAGATATTTTTAAACGCGTCGATCACTGTGGGCATTTGCTATAGTCGTATATATTTCAATTGCTAACTCGAATTTATTAACTAAATGAGGAAAGAGGAGTGATAAATCTGACATTTTGGCTCCTTGGTCAGTTTTTCAAATCTTTCATTATGTTGTCACTTTGACTAAACACATAATTTTTCCACCTAAAGCTCGTTAGTCTTTGGACAAGACGTTTTCCTTATCAAAGGCAGTAAATCCTATTTCCCGGTCACGTGATTCATCGTGTGATTTATTTTTACGAAGACAAGTTTGACCCACTCCTGAGACTACAAGTCCCAAAGTATTCTCGCGAAGCAACTCGACTAGTCACAAAAATTTCGCCACATTTTTTCACATTAAACATTACGTGGGCGACTTATGCGTGGGAAGAACTTAATCTTTGTTTATCGTCAATAATGTCTATATAGATAAAATAGACTTGTTAACAGTTAACGAAGAAGTTGCCTATAACAAAGCGCAAGATTTTCTTTTACGCTTTTATGAAAACTTACAAACTTTATAAATGAAAATCTGCGGGCATAAATTAAATCTGGCGATGTACCGTATTGAGAATTTCGAATTCGTTTTTGATCAGAGCGACGTATCAATGTGAGCAGCAATGCCCGGGATGCGAACGATCGTCAAGAGAGTCACGTGACAAACATTTGGCAGTACGTGCTGCTTGTCTCGATATGATTGGTAGATCTCTGAGGGAGTGACTAGAGGTAGCTGGTCACGTAGAATGGGTTCTGGGGACGTTGGACGTGCATGGTATATAGAAAACAGACGCTCTGTCCTCTTTGAAGATATAAAAACGAATTGTTGTCGCTTAAGTGTTCGTAACAAAAAATAAAATAAAATACATTATTTAAAAGTAATTTTATATGTTTTTTTCCTTTTTTTTATAAAACTATAAATAATAAAAATTACTATAAAAACAGCCAAATTTTAACGGAATTTATCTTTATTAAGCAAAGCAAGAGGAAAAAATATAATAATAATAATAATAATAGAAGATAGCCATATTCGGAATTTAATGTGAACTTTTATCGTTGTGAATGTCAATAAATTTGATCATCTTTTAAATAATTATATATCGAGTTACTTTAATTATGTTTCGTTCATTAACCGATTATCAGTTACTCGATTATATGATACAAAAATCTCAATAACTCCTTGTTAATTGGCGTAATCGATTTATTGTGATGTCGACCAGTTAAAAATGTTTTAACCCGTCGACATTAAACAGATTTTATTAATTTACCTAATTTTTAAGCAGCATTATTAGTTCAACAACACTTTAGAATATGAACACTGACAAAAAACGTGTTATTTTTAAATTTTTTTGAAATAATTTTTATGTATGAAGCTAAGCTTATAATTATGAATTCTTTCCTCGCTTACCCTTTATGACACAAATTTGAGTATTATCGATCAAACATCATTGACCCGATTTTATCCTTAACATACCCATTTTATTAAATAATAATCCCTGGTGTACAGCAAAGCGAGATTGTAATGCAGATCCATATTCGACGCTTATTAATGTACAGTATCTCGCATCAAAATATATATCTGGCAACACACGATTCCTCTTTCTTTTTTTTTTTCTTTTTCTTGCATGCACGTAACTGATTAACAGTAATAAAAAAAATTTTTTTTAAGCTCAGCTAGTTATCGCAAGATTAATAAAAGTGAACGAAGAAAACTGTAACGGTTACGGTGTTATTTAACTGCATTTGTACATAGAAATCGTTGTGTAGATCCAGTGCATGAAATGTAGTCCCGCCTACCGGATTCGTGCCAATGCAGGCAGCACAGAAAGACACTTTGTTGTCCACGTGATTGATATCTGTTGACGTGACTCCAGTGCGGAACTGTCGTCAGCGCTTGGCTACAGACCTAAGATTTACCGCCAGTCCCAAAGTCTATTTCACCGTCTGACGATTCTGAAGAAGTTGACCAACGATTCCACCAAAAAGTCATTAAGGCTACAACAGAGAGGTTGTGCAACAAAAAAGAAATCACCTTCCAATGACAAGCTTCCTTCTCTCTCTCTCTCTCTCTTCTTCCTTTTTTTTTCGTTTTTGGAAGAAGTAACAACCCACTCGAATTTTATGTAATCGTAAATGATGAAAGTATTGGATCTGTAATATTGTTATTGGCATAAATATAACAAGATATAAAACGTATATTTAGTCATAAAGCATGTTTTCCTTATTGTCTTGCTGATTTTCCGTACGTAAAATGCGATTAGAATGCGAACTTAAAAAAAAAATCATTTTTGCATTGTTAATATCTATACCATTCTGCACTATACCGTTCTATTAAGAGGCTGTATATTAATAAATAGTTTTCAGAATATCTTGTATGATGTTATTTATAGTTTCTAAACAAACAAAGTATATGTTTTGCAAATAATTATTACGATCTGATGGAATTATTGCCAGTGATAGACATCGAGAATGTTCAATCAGAAGGGAGGATATGGATGTAGCCTAAAAAAGCAACATCAGCAGTTGGTTGGTACAGCACTTAGGCGAAGCAGTCCGTTAGTCTCCACGTCAGACAGACTCCCAGTTTATGATATGCAAGTCAGCTGGAGGAGAGGAAGAGGAAAAATCCCAAGAGATTCTCTAGGCCGTCCATTTCTCTCTCTTCTACTGTATCCCTGCGAAAATCACTCTGATGGTCCGACCCAACCATTCTCTCGGGATGACGGGTCTAGCATCTGCGACTTAATCGTGTCTCTGCAGAGAACTTTCTAACTCCCTTTCTCTAGATGTCATTAAACCGACCTGCACATTGATTTGTCCTACATGTTACTTAACTACACTTTATTCTTTTATATATATATATATATGTGTGTGTGTATGTATGTATAAGTTAGGTAAGCTAATTTAAATAAGCGAGGCGTGAAAACATACATTTATAAAAAGATACTCGACGTTAACCGGTATATTTTTTGTACTGTTTTTGTCTTTAAAGCCAATTAAAAATACTTTAAATTCGTGATAAACTGGCGAATGTCTTAATACTAATGAGGCAAACTGTACAATTACCCGTAACCTTAAATGCTATACAACTTGCGTTACAAAACAGTAACGACAGTAACAAAAACCTTTCTGATCTAACGACTTAATTTTTGTATTAAATACATCAACTAAGGAGGAAAAAAATAACGTGTAAAAAAATTTTTTTCGACTCTCCCAGATTTACAGTAGTCGTTTGATGAATTGTATGGTCTTACATTGGAAGTCCATGTAAATCTTTCTTCGGGGAAAGAAAACGCGAGACTAATGAGGCTAGCTAATGTTAATTTATAGCTAGAAGGTGACGGGGTAACACTTCTCTTCACTCACCAGGTCAACCATCACTTCGGTCCCTCGCTTACACCCTAACTGACATTAAATCTTGCGCACTGAATCACTTTTAGCTTGTTAAGGGTAGTTATTGATATTCTTGTATCTAAATTATAAAACAGTTTATAAGGTATTAAATTATTTGATAATAATTGTAAAAGGGGTTACAATATAGGAGTCACGTGAGTCATCTGTTGTAGCTGATATTAGCTAATTCACTACACTCTGTTGGGGAGTGAATGGATAACTCTTCAGGCTGTATGTCTCATGGGCTTTGATTCCATATCCCAAACTGTACATATATATATATATATATATATATATATATATATACACATATTCTATATATCTTATCTATTGGCATCGACAGAATCAGATCAAATATGCGGTTCTAACTTTCTAATAATGTATCAGTTTTCTTTTAATATAATTAAATTGTGTCACATGAAAACCGGCAATTTTAGATAAAGGTTAATCTTTTCTTTCTCCCAGAATCGATTATTTTGGTTTCTAGAAAATTTAAAAACGATTTTTTTCTGCCGTATTCCTTTAAACATCGAAAAATCGCTACTAATTTAATATCTTTAGAATAGTTTGCTTTATTCCCTATAGATTGTTGTGTGCAAAATAGTTTGGTTCATATTTAATTTGCATTAAAACAATTTGAACTGCATAGATTAAATTAAGCTCGATTAATTTACTATTGCTCCTATTCTATAATTTAAGCAACAGTTCGGCTTTGTATAATTCTGGATCGTTTATATTAAAAGATTTGTAGCTGATAATTATATAAAAGTAGTTAAAAATAGCACCGTCCGACCTCTAAAAATATCTAAACAGGAGTAATATGTTTTATTGCTACTTATAATCGATACGAAATCGCTAATATTCTATCGTAACAATAATCGTAAACTCGATTTTAATCGTTTCTAATGTGATAGTTCAGTAAAAAATATTAATATTTTCCAGTTTAAAAATAATAATAAAACTAATTTATTGCATATTAACTGCATGGCAGGCGTGATAAGCGGGAAAACCACCTTAACAGGCGTCGATGTCCATGCAAATTAAATTTCGAGCAATTTTGTATGGATATTTTATAAAAAAAATGGTAGAAAGTTAAGCGAAGCGATTCCAATCAAGCAAACCAAGAGAAAGAGAGAGAGAGATGCAATTTTATGTGCCACACCCAAATATACACTAAGCAACTAATAAGAGCCATATCATTAAGCGAATAATTACTGATAGCATCCATGTACCACCTGGTGACGAATGAGCGAAGCATGAACTTGACGATTAGCTAATGGATAGCATTACGTGCAGCAAATACACGCAAAGTCGTACCTTCCGCCCAACTTGCTAAATAATGATCAAAAGGGACACAAGTGTGCACAATCTTGCTTGTGTTACAGCCAAGTAAAGTAACATAAAAATCGCCGGACTTAAGTTCTAAATGGAAGAATAGTGTTCTGATGAAAATTTAATGTCGTTTGTGTGTTGTCTTCCCTTAATAATTTCGATATTGTTAAAATGCTGTAATGCATTCGATTTATTATCGAATATATAAATTTCTTCCCCCATTTAATATTTAAACTCGCCTTTATTTCAGAATTACGCGAATATTTGGAGAATTATAATTTTTACCGTAAAACTAACTTTTCATACGTTAGAGAACTTCCTAAAAGTTATTAAAATAATTTTTAAATTATTTAAAAATATAATTTAGCGCGGAAGAAATCTTTCTGCTCGTAAAATTTGCATTCGTTGCGAGTGAATCCTATGATTTATTCATATAGAAAACTGACCTCTCGTAGGGCTTTCTTTCCGCATCGTCATAATAAATTCAAATTTTATTATTTTACAACTTATTTGCTTCTCGTTATGCCAGAATTTCATTAAATATTTCCGAGTAATAAACGTATAGATAAAAATCTTTCTGCGAACTGCATACATCAATCACAAAATGGCCAACCTTTGTAGCTCTTCCATATAGAAAGAGCGTTGTGTAAAGATAGCCAAGCTCGAATGGTTTCGGCGGAATATCATCGAATCACTTAAGATCAACGAGTTTTACAATGTTTAAAAATTCACATATTGTAGAATCAATTAACTTATTAAGCAAAGCAATAAACTTGTTCATCCTTAAGCGTTAATGATAATGATATGGATAACAGTTTCTAATTTGGTCGGTTTATAGCCAAGGTTTGCAGATTATTGTCATTAACAAGAATTAATGATGAGATTATACATACGAGGATGTCAATCATTTATAATTCTGAAAGAGTGTTTCTTCCATATTTAAATGGAAGCGATATAAATGGAGGAATCGATGTAACGTTATTATTATCATCATAATTGTCGATCCTATTCTGGATTCGTTATAAAAATAATGGATTATTAGTATAAACGGTAATAAGTCATACATAAGAATATAGAGTTATTAGTCATTTATAAACCTTTTAATCTGGTTAAACATTAAAACATTTTTCTCCCTTTCGCCATGCTTACATCTAACTTTGGATGCTATCAAAAATGAATAGGACAGGATTACAACACGAAATCTCTCATGATATATTTCATTATTTATTGATTGGTTGTATGACTTTACAATTTGATTTTCGTAGTTTAGAGGGTCTCTCTCTCTCTCTCTCTCTCGTTCTCCTCACATCTGACTCACATTAAAGGGCGTTGGATATTCATTTTAAGGTGATCAGATTATGATGGATTTATAGTTATGAATAAAAAATTATTTTTATCGATATTTCCAATTCAATTTTTAGGATGATATCCGGACCAGAAAGAGAGAAAATTTTACTATTTATCTCAGAAAAAAATTGGGAGTACTTCGTTGAAATTTATAGATGCATCATTTTTATTGTAGACATATAAATGTATTGATTATAAATCTATAAGAGAAAATTGGCATAAAATTTAATAATAAAAAGGAAAGAGAAAAAAACACAAAACGTTTATTAAGATTAAGTCGAAGAGAGAAATCTCGATTAATTAATAATTAATTTAAGGCAATATGCGAGAGAGAAAGAGAAGAAGTACAGTCCAGAGATAACCTTCCTCAGAAAGAGAAACCTTGACAGTACACCCGAGGGCAATGGATATCTAATGATGAAACAAAGACACTTTGTTCAACTTATTCCTCACTCTATTTACCTAATACTGCATTAATCTATTAAATACGTAGCGTAATACTCGAGAGACATCGAACTCATTCATTGCTAGCAAACACGTTAATTATTCACAGGTGATTATTAGCGTATGAGGCAAGTATCGTAAATTACACCTTGGTTATCGCCTTCTGGTGAAAGGACTTCTAATTGGTTTAAGGCCAACCTTTCTATTTATTTCTAATCGAATAAAGAATTTAAAAAGATTCTATCAATTTCTACCTGATAAGCTCTCGGGGAATAGAAATATGATAAAGTAAACACGAAAGAGATAATATTATGAAACTATCGGGGATTCTTTTACTTTACAGTATACAAACTTATTGTAAGTCATTTATGTATGTTATGAGGTAAGCGAATTATTTCGTCCTTCATTTCGAAGTCCTGCTTTATATCGAATTGATACTGTTTACAACATTATCTGGCAGATTGCCAGATCTTGTCCCATGAGACTAACGTCAGGATCTAGCTAGTGTGGCACATTATTTATTTACGAAGCAGAGAGCAGCATTCGCCATTTAGTCTTGATGATGTGGTAGTGAAGTCTTGCCTTCCTTCTATTCCGCTAACGATGCTAATCGTAGATTATTCAAAGACTCGCTGAGGTGCTGAGTGGTTTAACCATTGACGATTCTCCAACAACAATGTTGCCAAATTTTGATATTGTTTTAACGTTTTGCAAACAGCGCAAATATTGCAATAGCTTATGTAATTTTCGCTGTTGTTTGCGCTACCCTGTTGCGATTTCGGAAATTATAACATATTAAACATGGCCAAAAAGACGAAATCCTTAATTCTTTATTTTTAGATTTATTTAAGTTTTGCTGATTTTAAATCGATGTTAAAATTTTTAAAGTTTATTCTAATGGGACCTATAAGTTCGGCATTTAAAGATTGACAGTATCACTCATAATTGTTTTATAGTTTAAACTGAAAGTTTTGATAAGTTGCATGAGAGAAATTGTGTATTAAAATAAATCAAAATCTGTTTGTAGAACTAGATTTAACATGCTCTTTCTTATAGGAGTTTAGTCTACTATATTTTTGAATAAATTTTTATATATTATCTGAGAAAATCTTAACTTTTATGATTGTTTTCGGTTGCCATGAATTCAATCAAATGATTTTTGTCAAGTAAAGCAGATGTATTAATTACATTCTACACAAAAAGTCCTGTTAGCATGATGTTAACATTTTAAAATCTTCTTATAAATGAAAACTATTACTAGTGTGCTTAAATTTTTTGCCAATTTTAGATGAAGGAAAATTTAAAACTCTAAATTTCATCCTAAAATATTATCATTTTCCTGGTTTTCTATAGAAAATGATAATATTTGAGATGTTATTAAAGTGTATCAGTTCTTAAAACTATTAGTTGAATGGAGATCGGAAGAGGATCCAAATGAAACCATCCGATAACTAAGATAACAATTTTTGTTATCAGAATTTTTACGTTATTTTAATATTTTTCTAATAAAATTCGTTTATGCTATATTTTCTGTGTCATTTTGAAGTCTTAGTTGACTTCTCCTTGACTTCTAAAATAATCTTTTGAGTAAATAATGATAAACAAAGTGTTACTAATGATGTCGGATTTACTCCAAGTATCAGTACTTGAAATATTGAGATGTGCATGACTTATCAAATAAAATCAGGATTTATTAAAAAATAATTAAATCTTTAAATATAATAATTATCGAAATTCAAATTATAAGAATTCATTACAAATTTTATCTATGTATAAAATAGAAACATTATTTAAATTATTCACAAGGATAGTTTCTCAATGCTCTCAAAATGTGATTAAATCCTATTAAAATTAAAAAAAAATGTTATAGAATCTATTCGTGATCAGATATCTATTAAAATATGAATTCTTGAATTAATCATCACTATAACTACTTTTCAAAGTGTTATTAAGCTGATTTGTGTATTGTATCAAACTAAATTCATTTATCATGGCTGACAGTGCTCTAAAACTATAATTCGGATCCATTCTTTTCTGAAACATTTTAATTAAACACTAACTTAAACGGATCAGTGGATCATAAATTAATAATATTAAGTAATAACTAATTAATGTTAACAATAGAAATTTATATAATTTTTAGTAATTACATGACAACTCTTGATTGAATAATCTACATGTAAAGCTATCACAAACATAGAATGTTACAGATATTTAATAAAATAAGTCAAAAAGCAATTAATGCAAAAATACCCAAGAGTTAGAAATTTGTTAGAATTATATGATAAAATAATAATTTAAACAATCTAAAATTTTTGCATTGTAAATACGAAAACATATATTTTCTAGCATTATCAACTAAGTTTGATATCAATGACAATATGATAGCACACAATGATTTTTGGATTCTTACGTGAATGTTAGAAGCGGTTTAACTGTGTTATTAATTAGTGACTATGATAATCAAATTATTAATAGTCAAAAGATTCATCAATAGTCTAATTCTAGTTTAATTGTTAAGATAACTTTAATTATTAAGATATAAAGATAACAGTAACACACACATACAAATACATAAACTTGTATTTCATAACTTAGGAACAAATGGAAGAGTTTTATCAAAACTTGTTTAATCTAAAAGCCTGCTTTAGAACAGAATAACCAAAGCTTTAAAATTAAATTAATTATTATATATGACAAGAAAATCAGATAAAAATTTCAACTTCATTAGAAAGCTTTATATAATATTTTAAGAAATATTTACTATTGGAATTGCTACAATGAGTAAATTCATAACAAAATAAATATAGTTGAGCCATTGTTATATTTTTGTTCACTTATTTATGAATTATTGCAAGATTTATGCAGTGTACATTTTAATAAGGATCGCATTAGATCGTTATGAATTGATTAATGTGAGTATATTACGTGTTCTGTTCTTATTAGCTAAACAATTTTGATTTAAAAAAAAGAGATCACAATTTTAAGGCATAAAACCATTTTTATGACTTAAAATGAAGGGAAAGTGTCCTGTTTATATCCAAAAATAAAATTTAAACAAGAAATTTAAAACTTTTTGAGTTGAAGTGACAGCCATAAACAAAGAAGTGAACATCATTTATCACCGAGAGCAGACCTCTATTCAATATTTCAGCCTAGTCTAGTAAAGTATAGAGAAAAACGAAAGAATGTGCAATGAAAATTAAATATGAATAATTGAATGATGGCGATAAGGGCTTGGCCATCTATCTCTTTGGGGCAAGCAGGAGACCATTAGATCCCATTGGTGTTGTTCGATGCAGTCCCAACAGTGCCATTACTTTCGCTTGGCTTGAACAAACTTCTGGTGATGGCAATTAAATAGAACACGTGGTACCATTGAAACCCGCTTTCACAACACCACCGATGATAAAATTTATTCTTACTGCACTTGCACAATTGTGGCTTGTCTTCTAAAACAATGATCGCTGTTTGAAGATGCAGAGCAGAAATTAAGTTTGCATCTCTTCCCTGTTTTTAATAAAAGAGAAGTTCAGCTTTAAATATTAAAAAAAAAATTTAAATACTCTACATCACGGAATTAGTCTCTGGATGAGGTTTGTAGAGAGTCAGACTTCAATGGCCTCCTGAGAACGTTGCAAGATGAGAAACTTAAATGAATAAAGTCGAAAATATCGATGTATAACGGATTCTTCATAATCTATAAGTAAATATAAAAAATTCGTAGGCATAAAAAGATTTTTCGTTTAAAGAAAGAAATATTTATCCAGACAAACTCAATCCAATGCACATAAGCAACAGACTTAAATCCTATTATTCTTATGGAGCTCTATTGAGAACACTACTGTATATTTTGGAGAGAAAAAAATTACATCAGAAATTTATATTCAATCAGATAGAGTGCTCAGAAAATTTTTCCGTGTTAATAGAAGCAATTTATTTTTATCGTTTAAATCAATAGGAGCCAAAATATTAGTATCAGATCCGACTAGCATAGAGTATGATTTTAAAGTATAAAAAATATTTTATCAACTTAATAAAATTTTTCTAAGTAATATATTTGTATATTGAGTACTTGAAAAGAATATTTAATAAAATTTGCTAAAAACTAGAAAGTAAGAATAAATCATTGACCAGTAGCATAGAATTCATTAAAATTATCGCATCTTGAATGCGAATAAGTTCTGTTAATGATGGCCAATTTGTTGAAATTAAGAATTGTTTATCTATAATATCTTGTTTGGAGCATATCCAAGTTTCCACTTCAAGAGAATAAAAAGAATTCGAACTAATAAGATTTTATGATAATTTTCCTATCACTTTTACTTGCATGGTTTTTTTCAGATTCACTTCGTCTAAACTCAAATATGAAACTTAAAAAGCAGAAAACTTAATTAATTCGATTAAAGTTAAGAGTGTTAATTAATAAAATGATCATAATTAAAGTTGTTAAAGGGACTTAAAATGTGTTGGTATCTCGAAACAATTAAAAGATGGGAAAGTCAAAAGAAATCAGCCAAGGATGTAAGACAACGACGATCTATTTGGTTAGACTGAGATAGACGGGCCAACATTTCCTAATTGCCATCGACCCAAACGACGAAATTCATTTGGTGACTTGAGTCAGTCACGGATAACTGAGCCTGTTAAAGCTTATCTACCAACAACAGCTTCCTCAATGAATCCCCCTCTTTCTTTTTATCCTGACTTTTCTTTCTTTCTCGCTTTATTCGCTACAATTTAATACGTAATACGGTTAAATCACGGAAAACAACTTGATTAATTTTTAATTTATTTATTATAAGTGATTGAAAGAATGAAGAATTAATGAATGGAATGAAAGGACCAAAAAAAAAAAAGAATTCATCTCGTGTTAGAATCAGATTCAAAGAGATATCAATTAAGTTTAATGAAAGAAATGGGGAATTTTATTCTGTAACTTTGTGAAATTTACTTCTGGAATTTAAAATTTCTGATATTTTTCAAAAATTTTTGCATTTAATTTACGATCTTTTATATTCCTTAAAAAAATGTTAGTAATTGAATTTCTATGCTAATATATCACGTTTAGCGAATTTCCAACGAGAAAAAAGCCTTATTCATCTTTGAAAGTAAGTTTTTTATCTTTTAAAAAAGTATAAATTTACTCTAAAAAATATATAAATTACCCTTAAAAGGCTATTAATGTTTTCGACAACATAAATTTCGATCTTCGTATACTCTAAATTATCCAGCTTAAAAAAAGCAGTGATTCAAATAAAAAGATTTATATCAACATTAGCATATTCGATACAGGTAGGAAAAAAAATATTAGAGAGAGCACATTTCGCGTATTTCGCATGCGTGAGTGACGATTATTTCTTTTCAAAATGGTCAAAGCCGCGTGAAAAGTGTTTTTCATACCCGGCAGTCGTACCTATTAGTAGAATTAAAGAAGCCTATTATCATAAGAGACATAACGAAAGCCGGCGAGGGGCATGTGACATGTCAAACCGTGACACGTGTTGATCACGTGAAACATAAACCAAACATAGACTGACACGTGCACGAAAGCAAATAGGTGTAAGAAATATCGTCCTACCTATCAATGATGACCGGATCAGAAGGCGTTTCGTTTCTGTTTCCACAACTTTTTTTATCACAACACCGACTGAAAATATATATATAAAAAAAATTATTTATTTAAACACCTACACGAAACATAAATTATCATAATTATTATTTATACAATTTATAAAACGTCGTATCGATTATAGTGATCCAGATTGAGAATGTTTACAACACAATCTATTGTGATTTGAACGAGATTAATTAGAATCGGTTATATCATAGTAGTGTGCGTTTGGTCATCATGAATCGCGTGTGTTCTGCAACATTCTCTCTTGGGAATAACTTACATCTTCCAATAATTGGCAAGTGCAGGGAACGTGCTGTTAATTGCAATTGGGACTAGTCCAAATGTTACTAGGAAACACAGTCTACTCACCTGCACATCACTTCGTGTGTTAACAGTACTCTGCACATTTCGGGATTTTTGTCTTGGCCTTCGTATACGATAGCCTGTATATTAAAGAAAAAAAAGATAGATTAATTTATTATTTATCATTTCGGGATTTTTGTCTTGGCCTTCGTATACGATAGCCTGTATATTAAAGAAAAAAAAAGATAGATTAATTTAATATTTATAAAAAAATATTATAGTTCATAAAAAGGTAATAATCGATTAAATGCGTTATAGCGATAAAATATAATCGATACAATTGAATGGTTTTTTTTGTAGAATGGAACGTTTGAACTGGAAGCATATGGGTGATCGGACTGACAAGAGGTCAAAAGCGGGAGGGACTTGTGAGGCAGTTCACTGCTATTCTTTGTGTCGTTGTAGGAGTGATATCCGGGCATTCACGCTGCTACACCGAAAGGAGGTAAATGGCAGAGAAAATTAGCTTGGCTGCCCAAGTTTCTATCGAAAGAACCTCGCTCTATCTTTCCACACTCTACAATAAATGTTTTATTTTGGACTTATATTTAATCGAAGACACTTTGTAATCCTAATTAAATTAATTCTACAAGTTTATATTATATTAATAAGGATATACATAGATTATTTAATTGTTAAAAAATTTCCGAATTGAAAATAATCGATAATCTATTTATAGTAGAATTTTTTTTCCTTTATATAAATTTAACACCATATTAAATCATTTAAAAGGAAAATTATAATACAAATGTTGAGATCTGAATTTTTTTATATATATATATATAAACCGAATTTTGATATTACAACCGATAAATTTGAAAACAGGAAAAATTGAAGAACACCTGAACCTCTTGTCTGGTAGAATAATAAACAGTTAGAATGTGTTTGATTTGACTCACAAAATGATATCCAAAAATAACAACGTTATCAATCTTAAGATGGAAATTTATAAAATCAAATTTTGGATTAAATCACTGAATAAAAGTGTTGACTTTTTAAGATGATTGATTTTACATTCTGTCTAGGAATTGCTACAAACATCATTCAGAGGAAAAAAAGAAGTATTTTTATTTTTTTGCTTTATATTTTGTAGACGAAAATATGTATTGTCGCATTTAAGTTAATGTAAACTTACCTGTTTGGTGACAGAATCGATAAGTCGTACGTACAAATCTTGTTCGTTGCGAATTCCTACAAAAAAAATATTTATGAAAAAATTAAACATTAATTAATTACTTCGCCATATTTTTTTATGTATGGTTTCTGTTAAAGTTTAATTACGATACTTCAAAACAATATCAGAATTTTTTTATCAAGTTAATTTTATTATAAAAAATATATTAACATAATTGAAATTTCTCATAAATTTGAAGATTTTTTTATTTCGTTTAAAATAATGTCAATGGATTTGGGTTGAGCTTAAAAATAGAAGACGTTATAAAAATAGATTGAAGAGAAAAAGTGAACATTTTTTTAAATTGATTTACTGTATATATATATATATTGATATATAAATGTCTAGAAAGAAAAGAGAAAAATTTAAAATTGTGTTCGAAGTGAAATCTCTAACATAAATTATCATAAATAAATAATAGTTACATAAATAGTTTCAGGAGTTCGATATTATTAAATCTTTACCGAAAACATAATTTATTATTTCGATACGACATCCATTGTAAATTGATTAAAAAAGAGACAAAAAAATTTTTTTTTCTCTCTCAGAGAGTCAACAAAGACTGTTGACTTTCTATTTCCAGCTTTATGTCTCGTCTAAGTTGTCATCGATTTTTTTTTTCTAAAACATAATGGATTTTTGCACACAAGATGTGAAACTCCGATTCACATCCTTATTCGGTGTATTGCTGTGTATGTATCTGTTTAATGTGTACAGATAACCATATATACAATAGTAGGCCATCTCTCTGATTACAGAACTCGACTATAGGAAGCCGTCTGATTATTTAGATTGCCCTGGTCACTGGAGTGTGGCTTACAGACACGCGACTACATCGCAGCTCTAACACGCTCCATTGCATATTCGTTTGGTTAGTATGTCACATGATACTGTTTCCATGTCAACTCGAAGTTTTTATTCCACCAATTGCCACATATCACGTGATGTTGTGATGTGCCCTACTTTGTCGAGTGTGATCCTATCGACCTATACGATTATTGTCCACACCCCTTGTAAAAAAAGACTTGGCTTCTCTCGACACATCGGTTATAAATTGGAGACTAAAAATTACTTCATACACTGCAATAAATGAAACTGGAAAAATATTTTATTCCCATTCTTGAGATGTATGCCATAACGTAAGCATGCAAAAGATGGACGGATTTTTTTCTAATTCGTTTTGCTTGTTAATAGCGGCGAAACATTAATATAAAACGGCTTTGTGACAAAATTGTCAACTCGGATGGGGATAATATGGAGATTATAATGTAACATCAACTAAGCTTGAAGAGGAAGAGCGGAGAATAGGGATGATGGGTGCAATCGAAGGGATTTTAGGAGGCGTGCTCGACAATGGATTAAGAGAATCACCACTTGTGTGAATGTCGTGGGTGTAAATGTGGTCATTCTCTGGCCAAACTGACCATCACTGCCAGGCTGACCAGACATGCTATAAAAGAGGCTTATACATCTAACAGCACACCTCCCAACGGTCATCCAAGATACTAAACTACCTTCGAATTAAGCATTCTGATACCATAACAGCAACAAATTTATAGGACTAACAGTTAATAAAATAAAATAGCTTGTTTTAAAAAAATTTCTTACCGTTAGCGTAAAGGAGTTGTAGTCTGTAATGTATGCCATTATTCGTCTTCTGGCCTTCCGATTCCTAGTAAAAAATATTAATATAAATAGATGAAAAACCGCCAAAATAGACCTACTATTCATCATCATAAATAAACATAAATGAAGAATCCATTTAAGATCCTTAACAAATATATGCAATATTCAAATTCATTGATAACAATACACGAAATTTTTGTGTTTATAAGTAATTTATAGATGTTTTATGTAACTTTCAAAAGCATGGCAGTAAAAATACGGTGTAACATCATCTATAAACATTCATAATAGCATAACAACATTAGATAATAACTTATTCAAGGAACAATCAAGTTATGTAATAAAGTTTACATTCCACGAGAAAAATATAAATTATCTACTATTTTAAAGTAAATAATTTATAGAATGGCTATGTAGTAAAGAAAATAAAATAATTATGCTTCCACGCCATGCTTCGTTATCATATAAGAATTTTTACTAAATTTATTATCATTAAATTCGGTCATGGATTCAAAATTGCTTTAGGTTTTATGGCTATACTTTTACTGAAAGCTATTTCTTCCTTTATATAAAAGGAATATAAACTTTATAGGTAAATATACAGCCGAATAACCTAAACCATATATAAAATTATTTTCGAATGAAGAATGATTTTAGTCTATTTGAGCAATGTCGGATTTCTCTCGTTTTCAAACTTCAGTTTAACTCACGCAAAGAAAGATAGATATTTTTTTCCCTTTCAAATTTATAAAGAATAAATGCAAGAACATGCAAAATATCCTATTAACTACGTAGCAGGTTACCAGCTAATAATATTTTATTAAATATTTATAATAATAAAAAGCATGAATCTTGTCAAAACTGTAAAGTAGCCGTCGTTTAGAAGTTATATTTCATTAATTTTTGAAAATAAAAATTTCTTAAATAAGTTCTAAACAAATGATGATTATTATAATTAAAAAAATATTTAAAAAAAATAAAATTATAGAATAGCTTTAATAAATGTTATCTGAAGAAGTTTTCAATGAGATTTAAGTAACGAATAAGGCAAAACTTCTATCTTAATCGTATTTAATCATATTTAATAATAAAATAATCTAATTTGGAACATTTATCTCAATAATATTAATTTTAGCTACGAATGAACTTATTTGAGATTAATATTTTATGAAGTAGATTATGCAAATTTTGCATCTTATTTAAAAGCTTGAGAATTTAACGAAATTTTTCCAGCAATTTATTATAAAAAATATTACTCTAATGTTTGACCGGAAAGAAATTTAATTTTTGTTCTAGTGTGTCCGGTGTATTATTATGCAAAGTTAGTATTTCCGGCGGAATAAAAAAAAAAAAACGAACAATTTTGATGTTCGCAACGGAATTAGATAGTTAAAGTTTCTGAACGAGAACAAGAAAGAGTACATCATAAATAAGGCCCAATATTAAAACATATTTCATGGAAAAAAATCCAACTTAACGAACAATATATGCATTTATTCGGTTAGATTTTTTATTATACAGATTAAAGTTTGCATTATTTAATTTTTATACTATTTCTCTTGCTTTCAATCTTAAGATTCAATGCATATATATATACCCTTACCAAATATGCTAAAATAATATCTTTCGAATAAATAAACTGAAGATGAAAAATTGTATTTTGCTCCTTATGTAAAATATAAAGAAAACTGCTCGAACAAAGTATTAAAATATAATTTTCCAACAAACATACTTTTAAATGATTAATTTTAATTTATATACGTTTAACTTTCCCTAATTTAAAATTAATATTAACAGATTTAGCCAAACACAATCTTTCTTTCCAATTTATACAATTTTAGCATCAAAATTTCTAAAAACTGAACGAAAACTGACGAATCTAAAAACTGAAGATATCTTAGATAAAAATATCTTTAATGTAAAAATAATAGCATATTGCAGAATAATCACATAAAAAAGATTAATTATTAAAAACAAAAATGTTTAATCAATTTTTTAAATAAAACTAATATTCTATAGATTATTTTATAGATTTAGCAATAAAATTATGAATTATTAACCGCTTTCAAAGAACAGAAAATTGATCGCGAATTTCATGTTCATTTATAAAACTCATTATATATATATATTTCGTACGTAAAATACATTCGTTGTTTTATTTTCAGTTAAGGTAATCCTCTTAATCTTATTCAGTAAGAAGAAAATTCACTATTGTAAACTACACACAAGATCACAGCGTAATCTAATCAAAAAATGATATTCTTCAAATCATAATCAAATATGCCTTTCAGGCTTTCATTGTTATCAATCAAAAATCTCATAAAATTAATCTTATAAATGTAATGCTATCGATAAAAATAAAAAAATAAAATAAATTAAATATTCGTCATATGAATATTTAACTATTTTTTCATCGATATTTATTTTCCCTCGGCGTTGTAAACCATAAGAAACATATATAAGAGATTTTGAAACTAATCTTCTTATAAATCTCATGACTTAAACATTAAAGAAAATTAATTATGTTTGATATTTATTTTTTTGAATTAAAAGAAAAAAATAAATTAAAAAGTCAATTTAGTCTAATCAACATTTTTATATATTAAATAAAATATATGATCACATAAAATAAAACAGACCCAAATACTTTCCTTATGTGGTTACCAGATATTTCATAATCAGATAAAAAAGGAAATTTCATTTTGAAAGCAATAAAGTAATATTTTTTGAAGAATAAAAACTGATATATAAAAATATATTTTACTTTTCTTTAAAATATTGATGATGGTACGCATTGAGAAAATTATTCTCGGGTCGTTTTTAAAATTAATGTCGACAAACCTCTCACAGCTCTCAATTATAAAGGTCTAGGTTAATCCACACGAACTATCCATAATCTTGGTTTGGAGCATTCTATCAGCATCCTTCTTAATCAGGATGCAGAGCTTTATAATCTAATTCTTTTCTTTTTTACTTGAATATATATATAGAAATATTTGATTACGGAGCATTTTAACGGTGATTAATGATAAAGGGGTTCTCTTTATTGTCATATGGGGAATACAGACCGATTGTCTAAAACGAGTCTCCACACAAAATTAGAATTCTACAAATTTCTCTGTAGAAATATCTATCTTATTTAGCATTAACGTATAGAAAGAATCGATATTTAACAAAAATCCACCGGTTGTTGTTAATAAGACAAATGTCGCTGAAATGGACTTCGAATTTCTCAAAAGTAAATAAATTAAATTGTAAAATTTATCGATATTTCTAAAAAAAATAATAATAATATTCTAAAACTATTTAAGAAACGAGTTTGATTTAATTAAATTTTGGTACTTTTATTTATTTTTCTTCTTATTAATTTTTTTTGTCCTTAAATTATGAAGTTAACTCCAGAAAATCATTTAAAATTCGCAAATAAAAGTTGATTCTAATTTAGTCGTAAACCGTTCAAAACCCATAGAAAATTTAATAAAGAAAATTTAATGATTATTAAATAACAAGTCAGCGTAACGTATTTAATTACAAGATACAAAAATAACCTATTTAATTATGAATTTTTTTTTCTTTTTTTTAAATATTATTTTAGTTATTTTTGTTTTTCATCTTCTTACGGAGTTTCCGTGGAGTGTAAATGATTTCATTCCGTTTACAAGTAGAGGAAATGTTTACTCGTACGCATGACTAAAGACGAAGCCTGGGGATAAAACCAACCAAGTGAAAATATTACAGGCAGAAAGTAGATTGAAATACAGTCGTACAATTTGTTGTTGAGCTTGAGGCTATTCTTCGACCGCATTCAATTTGTACTTCTTCTGTTAAACACGGATTTAAACAAACGCATTATTTGTAGACCCGTTAGATAATTACAACACGGGTCTTTTAATGAGTGCACTTTCTTATCAACTTAATCTAATGGCTTCTGTATAATTAAATGTGGTCAACTTGTTCTTTTACGATGTTTAACCGTCACACATTGCTGTTTATTAGATCATTCCATCCTAGTCTAAACAAACTTTAGCTGTTGTGTTTAAAAAGAGTCGTAAAAACATGTTTTTAAATAACTAAAATATGAAATCGTTCATCTCAGAATTTTGTAAAAGCTAGCTTTCCTGCATAACAGCAATCACGCTATGCGAGATAAACCGCTTTACAGGACGAATATAATCGAAATAAAATTTAAACGAAGAAAAAAAAAATGTTATATTATTATTATTATTATTACTGATTTACAAGAACAACAAATTAATTTAACACTGTCGTTTTAAAGACTCCAACGAATGTTTTTATGTGACGATGTCACGTAATAAAGGAGGAAAAATGTTAATATTATGTTAGTTATGTAGTATATAAGCGACAATGATGTTCGAGGTTGACATACGACATATGAAATTTGCTGCCCTAACATTTCAGGACCCCTGAGGGATTGTCACTAGGCTGCTATCCTAGAAATCATTTTGTCTCGTGGGAAAGCTAGCTCTCGTCATTGATACCAATCTGTAACCATGAAATTTTTATAGCGCCAACAAATAGGCCTAAATACACTTACGGGAACAGCTAGAAATAGTTTTTTTTTATGGAAACATGAGTGGTATTTGTAAAATATAATATAATATGAATACAAGAAGTAAACTTAGCTTTATTACCGAAATAAGCGCATTCGGTTTTGATGTAAAAACTTCTATTTTAGCGATAAAACTTTAAAATTACGAGAGATAAAAATGTTAATGTTATATTCTTTTTAGATGTTTGAATATTTTTGTTTATATTTCAATAATGGATTTGATAATTCGACTTCATATAAAAGTAAAAGTGCACTTATTTTCTTTCATTGCGTTTATATTTTATAAGACTTCATCTTACTATGCCGTAAGTGAAATTTCTCAATATTTTTATCTTTTAATTTTATAATAATTTATGAAATGTTATTTTTCGCATTATTTGCTAAAACTGTAGATAACTTCTCTATTTTATGCTCTCTATATATAATCTATTGGATTTATTCCGATGATAAAAATTCAGCAAGACAAACATAAAGATTATTTACACATAAATGCAAATACTTGCAAGTTTTATTTGCTCCAGATAATGAATTTCATCTCACTTCAAATTCGTACATTAATAAGAAATTTTTCAGCTTTATAAAAGCCGCAAGAAACGTGTTATACATGTAAAAATTTCGCCCTATTCGATAATTATCAAAATCAACCTTTTCTGCTTATCAAAATTAATAATTTAATGAAGCATTATTTTCATTAATTCGAAAGGCATTAGATTAATGCGGAATAATTGATGTTTAAATAAACCAAAAAGGATTTTTTTGGGTCGATGGTTATAGTTCTAAGAAGTAGACAAACTGAGAGGACATTTAACGTTCCAGTCTCGCTGCCAGTCAGATGGTGTCAACAAGAACACTTAGCCTTCGGCACAAAAAAAAGAAAAAAAAAAAAGACCGGCTGCCGCCCAGTTAGTTTGAAGGCGCCAATGTCACCAAAGTGACCAGTAGTGTGTCACAAAGACTGTTTGTCACGGAATTCCTAGGGGAATCCACTAGCTACCATAGTAACAATACAACATCAGTAAAGGTAACATAAATAATATAATCATTTCATACTTTGGGGTGATTTAATCTCTTAAATGATCCAATTTTAACTTTATAACTTACTTGGTCTTTTTCTATAAATCCCACAAAACCTGTCCTTTCTACTTCGACTGGTTGACCTGACTTGTCGTAAAGTGCGACCACAAAGTGGAAAAAGTTACTTTTTCTCAAGTTGGACGGCGGTTGTTTTTCAAAATGTGCTCTGCCTAGTCCTACACTAAAGAGAAATAATCAAATTTTACATTTTAAATATAATATACAAAGTAAATATTGCATTCATAATATAATATTATTTTATTTTAAACTAAATTTGGAATTATTTGCCCATCACTTTCCTAGTATATCCAGAAGAAGAAAAAACTTTAAACGATTTTTGCCGGAAAATTAGTTATTTATTTTATTATAATTTGAGTTTTTCTTTTTATTTTCGATATGCTTTTCTATTAATTCTAATTTTAATATTTAAAATGTTAGTATATTAACTCGTGTTTATGTACCGTGATTAATTGGAAATAACTGTTTACTATCCAAAGATAACGAACGAAAAAACCTCCACAAACGTTTTAAAATCATAAAGTAAAAAGAAAAAAACATTTAATTTAATAAATTAAATTATTTTCCAATTTAAAATTAATCATCTCTATAATATGTTAAAAGTATTAATACCTTAGCTGATTTAATTTTTTTTCTTTAGTTTTTTTCGTAATTAATTGGGAAAAAATGCAATGATAGGCAGAAAAGGTTGAAAATATTTCTGATTTTTTTTCTAATTCCCCAATAATTCTTTAAAATTATATTTAAATAAATATTATATAGATCTGAGCGAGATATTAAGGTAAAAAAATAATACTAGAGTATTCAATATTTTAAAAAATACTTCCTAAAGATTATTATTAATCTACTGCGTCAACATATCGTTTTATTATTTTCTAAAATATAATTCCTAACTTTCTATAAGCGATTAAGTAATGAAAGCACATCAATGTCGATGTTATAAATCTGTGAATGCAATTAGAGATGAGTTAAATTTTATATAGTAAATATAAAATTGGTTTGATATAAACAAGAATTTATACATTAAAGGGCTAGAAAATCAGACTTTATAAAACATTAAATTATATATTAAATAAGAATTATCAATAAGTATAACAAAAATATCATTTATAATGTTTTCAGTAGTTTATAATAATTATTAACAATATATATTTTAATCTTTCAGACTGACTCGAAAAAATTATTTATTTATTTATCATTACAGGTAAACAAAATTAAAATAATTTACACTACCCGTTTATATCTAGATCTATCTCGAAAATAAATATTAAGCACTTTTTCTTTCGGATATATGTTTTAAAATCGCTTATTATGAATTAAAAATCCTGTGATTGTATAAATTATCTTATTCTCATCATGAAAACTGTGTATCTAAATCAAGATTTTGAGAGTTGTGGTATAAAAGAAACTTTATAGTCTCTCTCTCTCTTATTTATAAATGCTAAAAATATCGATTAAAGTAGGAAAATAAATTTGAAAATTTTGTTTATAATTAACAAAATTAGATAAACGATTTAGTGTTTACGGTCGTTTTTTAGAAAAGTTTCAATCAGAAAGGATAATATAATAAAACCGTCGCAAGAGAATGTTTTCTCGGCATTAAGTTAATTATATGAAGTTTTATACTTTAAATTGATGTTATTAATGCAATCTTAACTTCCGAATTTATATAATATTCTCTAAAATGAACATATTTTGTTAAATATAAGCAATTTTGGTAAAAAAAAAAATTAGAAATTTTGGAATGGATATTCATACGACAAACATTCTTAATGAATATAATTATTATAGTTAATATTAAATAGAAGAAATTAAAGCGTATTTTATTTTAAAGTTATGAAAATGGTAAAAGTTTAAAAATATAATTAAATTTTATGCATAAATCTATCTGTAATTTTATCCACTTCTGCTATTTTACTAAATGACATAAATAGCTGTAAAAAGAACACAAATTATAGATTTATTTAGTCTTATGTAGGCCTTTGTTTAATTATTTTACATGAAGTGAATTGTTTCCGAATAATTGCTTGTATATCATGGTTTTAAGAAGGATTTAGCAAGTTAAATAAGAGTATAAAAATCAAATTGATAGAAAAATGACAACATTTTTTCCTATTTGACCTATAGCATGAGTACAATTTTCAAGTACAATTTTCCTAATCTTACATGAAAAGTAAACGAATATATAAATTTTTCTTTTGACTTTACGATGCGGATTAATAAATACAAAGCATCATTAAATGTTTACTTATAAATTTAAAATAAAGAAAACCTTTAACGTATCAAATATAATAAGGCAACGAATTACACGAAAATTCGGAATAAAAGCAAATTTAAAGTATTCATAGGAGAATTAAAGTTATGTAAAGCTAACTAGAAATAAAATAAACATCTCGAAATCTCTATTTTAAAATTTCAAATAATTTTAATAGGCGAAAGCTTTGTTTGAATGGCGATCTCTTTAATATTTTAAGTATTAACTGGAACGGATTTATATAGTGGGATAAAAACGATTTTTCTGCTGAATCTATATCTATTATAGTTTAGATTAAGCAGAAAATCATTTTTACTTTAGCTATTGTAAAGACTAAAAGCTCGGGTCAACGGGTCTAATACTTGATTCCCAACACGTTCTTGGAAGCGATGTAACCTAATATTTCTTAACACGTTCGCTTCAAATTGATCTGTATCGCACTTTCTGTGACATCCTGTCCATCGTTTCATTGCGTAAAATTGTCGGAAAATAGTTTTTCTTTTTCGTTTCAATTTTCTGAATTAGATTTATGCTTGATCAATATAAATCCAATCAATGCAAACACGTGAGTAATCTTGGCGGTTAGATAATCTAAGGGCTTTTCTTCTTTGTAAAATAGTAGTAAACCATTTTATTTATTTTATTTTTTCTTTATTACTGTAACAGCATCGATGGGGACGTAGGCCTACTGCGCTTAAACTTATAAGAGTAGGCCTAAATTTCTATCATACTTTGCTTAAATGTCGCAAATGTTTCCAAAATAATATCTTTTAAATAATTTTACGTATGCAAACTTATAAATATTTCCATTTAAAATGGTACATTGTTATATAATCTGTATTTTCAATTCGTTAATCTCTATTTTTTGGGGGAAAATTTAGCAAATTTTTTGATACAAATGGACATAAAATAGCATAAACGACATTAATTTATAAATCTGAAACGTTAGATATAAATTTAAAATAGATTTAATGAGTTTATAAACTTAAAAATTTCATTAAAGTTTACAAAAACAGATAATTTTAACTAAAGTGACGACATTTTAAAGCTTATGTTGATCATAAAATATTTATACAGATTCGGAATTTTTTCAGTTTCAAACAATACATTATGCAGTAGCTTTAAGATTTAATAATAATAATAAACATAATATATAAAATTAATTATTTAATTTGGAATTATTTTGTTTAAAAACATCGTTTAATAAAAACGTATTAAGTGACTTATTAAAATTGTTTCGGTTATATTCTATCAAGAACGTAGCCAAAAATTTGTTTTAAAAGTTTAAGAAGAACTTAAATCGAATCGTAATTGAAGTACTTTTTATGATTTACTTCGAATTGCACAAAGCCAAAAGTAAACTTTTTTTCTCATCGCCACTAACTAATTATCTTGGATGAAAGATAATTCCATTAATGTGCTATACGCCGGAAATCAATTCATTTTTCTTTTAATTTCGTTTCTTAGATTTTTTGGCACGTAACCTAATAATAATGTCTTAAAAGCATTAATTAGATCTACTACTGCATTTACTATTTAATTGCAGCCACAATTTTATATTAAATACGGTTTAACTTATATAAAAGAAAAGGAAAGAAAAAAGCTTTCTTGTTTATATGTTTACGTAAAGTTAAATTTTACATAACTTCTTTTTTTTTCGTTTAAATGAAATTAAAAATAAATTCAATACAAAATTCTGTTTTTGTTTTAATGTTTTTATGATATAATTGTGATTAGAAGGGCTTTAAATGGCTCCAAGATTTGCCATTATATTAAGAATATCTAAAGCCGAAAAAATTTCTAAATAGGCCTACTATTTAGAAATTTTTAGAAATTATTATTAAAATTATATTTAGAAACTTTGTTAAAATTTAATTTCGTCTTAAGTTAAATTTGTGTTTAATTTATTAATAAATAGCTGGTAAATTTTGTTAAAAAGAAAGGATGTGAGTGATTTTAAGTCGGAATAATATCCACACTTCGTCTAAATTCACAAAATAAGTATTTAAAATGAGATATTTATGGCTTTGGTAGTTTATATTTCTTTATGAGACTTTTCCTTTTTCTCGAATGCTAAATTTATTCCAAGTATTTTTTGATTAATTTATCTGACCTACTAATTGGATGATTTATCTCAGGAGGAAAATTTCGAGCATTCCCAGTTGAGACTTTTCTGCTGATATCGTAATAAGTCAGAATATAAAAACGGCCTACCGAATATAGATAAGGCTATCAGTTACCCTCGGCCACGTGTCCACTCAGTGTAAAAGCCCAGACGACATTTGAAGCTTTAAATGGGTTTGATGAAATTACTGATTAATAGATCGCAAATCGGTCCCAAGGGATTTACCGTAGGGACTATGTAAAGTACTGTCCACCTACCTGGTAGCTGCTTGGTCGATCAGGCCCGGCTGCATCCATCCACTCCTGACTGCTCCCAATTGGGCTGTACTCAGTGGTTCCTCCTTCATACTCGCCATGGGGCCACGAGGTTGTAGCCCCGTCTCTTGGAGACCGAACATTGGAACCATAGCAGACGACACGTTAAGACCAGAAAACTGTCTGCCTTTGTGACAGATAGTACATGAGTGACCTTTAGACGTCGGCCGATATCACGTGATTGGCAAAAAGCCAGGGTCACATTGAATCCATCGACGAACTGTTTGTAGTATATATGAACACCATGAACGTTAGATGGATGCGAACAGTCGCGCTTATAGCAAAATGTCGAATTGACAGCAGGAAACCTCACTGGGTACACTTTTGTGTTCAGTCATGAGCACGAGTAACAGGCACCTCCCTATGGACACCTCCCCTTGGGAATGGTTGGCAGCTCAACCAACAGGTGATTGACGCGAGTTCCTCCCATCACGTGCTATTTCCACCAATAGGCGTTACCAGACGAGCGATGGGCGTGGTTGGGGTTGTTACGTGCCTTCTCTGTTTGACTGTCGGCCATTTGATTAGCATCCATTCTTGGCCGCCGATTTTCTATTAATTATTTGTGTAGAGTTTGCTCGCCGATTCGCCATTTTTTTTAAACAACACATTGGATTAATAAAAATCAAAGAAAATAGTTTTTATATCCGCAACAACGCTTTTTATTCATTTTTTTGTGCTACCCGTATTGAAACATTTATCGAAACTTTTAATAAATTTTTATAAGGTTCGATATTGGGTTTAAAAAGTTTATTTTTTTCGAATTTAGCTTTAAATTCATTGAAAAAAAATTTTTTTATTGTATCGTACCAATTCACAATAGCTATTCTACAATCGGATAGACCTATCTGGATTCTGAAAGGAAGAAAACTCTATCAACTTTGAAAGACAAGAAGGAGGAGGAAAAGAATTACGTTATTTTTCAATTCTAATTTTTATAAAGAGAAATGGACTACATTTCCATTTTTTTTTTTTTTTTTGAAATATTAACTATTCAATTAACATTTTTTTTTTTTTTTTTATAATATATTAGACTATATTTTGATTTCTTTCATAGCAGTTCTTCTAAATTACAGCAAGTGAATAGTTTAATACATTTGCTATATTTATATAAAGGACCTATATTTTTATTTCATAAAAATGCAAAGCAATAATACATTAATACATATAGGTTTATTATTATGTTAGTTTGAAACGTTTACAGCCGTTTCCTTAGGTGAATATTAAGTCTGATGATTAAAATGCTCCAATTTTACGTTAGTTTCTAAGGAAGTTATGAATATAAAATAGATTCAGAAGTTCAGGAAATTTAGTCACGCAATTTTTACAGGAATCTATTTCCATTTTTTCAATCTCTCTAAAAAATTTATGAAGAGATTCAGAAGAAAATTTCGAGCCTGAATGCAAAGAGTTAATCTTGCTTTCTTATATAATGCAGTCTATATATTTATAGAGTAACTATTTATAGATTAAACTCGAATTCTCTTTAAGCTTTTTTATTTTTTTTATTTTTGGTCTTATAAATAGGTTAAAGATGACTTATATTATATTTAAAAAATAAAATAATAAAATTACTGATTGCTTTCTGATATAAACGTAATAATGCAAACTGTGAAGACATTTTCTGATAGTATGCAATTTAAAGTTAGATATTTATAATTGCGAACTGTTATAATTTGAAGACGCTCTCTCTTTTTTTTTTTTGCTAGTGTGAATTATTAAACGATTCAGTACGAACTAGTTTGAATGGTAACAACTACTGTTAGTTTTTGTTATAAGAGATTATGGAAAAGTATAGAAAATGATGTAGGTACAGACTGCAAGTTACATAATAGGTATAGTCGGCGAAAGACAATCTCTAAGTACATTGAAACAATGAGAATGGGGTAGGAATGGACAGTTCAGACGAATCAAGTTGATCGATGGCCAAGGTCCAGCCACGAATCAGCAACGCAGGTAGTGGTAAGCGCCTCAGACACGGGGGGATTATCAGGATTTATGTAGACGTGGGAAGCTATCTGTAGCCAGGGCTCCCTTTGCGTCGGTAATGGTACGGAACACAACACCTCGTATATCTTGTAAACGGCAGTAACTTTAAAAACTTATGACTGAGATAGGCTACTATCGGCGAAACACACAAACGCTCGCCAAATGAGTGTTACGCCGAGATGATTGTGTTCCCTAGGGATGATATTGGCCCATGTTTATTAAAATTTAATAATGAGACTCAATAGCTTATAAACAATTAGAATTTAAACGTGATTTTTTTTTAAATTCGCGTGGTTTTTATTTTGTAGACGATTTTGTTCCATTAAATTGATCATTAGCAGATTAATTATTATAATCCACGAAAATGTGAATATCAATCAAGCAGATTAAAATAGAAACATTTTGCGTGCTTCGCAATAAATCTTGTTATAAGTTTAATTGAAAAATTAAAAAAGTGATTTATAAATCTTAAAAAATTCTATTTAATAATATATATTTATTTTTTAATTTTTTGAAGGTTTAATAATTTTAATCTACTTCTTTTTTATTAACTATGAATTTATTGTTATTTTAAACATTATAAATGATTATAAGTTATAAATAAATCACTTAATTCTTATTTAAAACATATAAAGTCTTTATGTTTAAAAATGGTCTTGGTTGTAGCGTGTAATCTCTACCAAAAAAAAATTAAAATTTAAGTTTTCGATTTCCTGGATCTTTAGATAATTCAGGATTGATATTGTCAAGCAGATGTCATTTATAACGGACTTACGTTTGTCAATTTTTTTTAATGATGTCTGTCTCAAAACCTGTCATGTTCTACCCGATCTTTCGAAAAAATATATTTTTTTTTCTTTTTTTTTAATTGCTTTTGTTATTTCAAGAAAGGTTTGATATAATCGATCTTACACTGGTACGGGAGTTATAAAATTAAAACAATATATATATATATATTTATTCCAATTTGTTTGAATGATATTTAAATATATTATTTTTAATTGCAATTAATATCGAATTAAATATTCATTACGGGATTATTTTAATTTAATTTTTAAATAGTTGACGTAATCACAAATTCGTCGTTTGTTTTAACGAGATCTGTTTAACGAGACTGTACAAGACCAAGGTAACTTTTTTATAAGTAGGCCTAATTATTACAGTACTTTTATGTGTTAGGAATTTTGTTATCAAATAGATGTGCATTTATTTCGTATAAAATAAGTTAAACGAAAGACTTGAATGAATTTCACAAGAATCTCACGGATTTCCGAAAGAGATAATGACTTCCGAAACGATCCGGAAATCTCTAGACCGCCAGGTGGCGACTATCAGTAAGAGGATGAATCGTAATTAAAAGTCGATTCGTTGATGTTTCCAGATCAACTAGCCAAAATTTTTTTCTTTATTATTCATTTGAACGTCTTCCACCAAAGAAAAACAAACTTCAAAAAATTTTTTAAATATTTTAAATCTTATACAACAATTAAACTTCTATCAAACTTAGTTTTCATAAACATACGAAGTAGATTTAATTAAATGAGAATAAGGTTAAACTCTCATCTTGTAAATATTGAGTCTGTTTGATGTGTCATCTTTATAACATTTTAAATAGAAACATAAGTCATAGATATCGATCATTTATATAAATATGAACTGCCCTTGAGGCACAGGGATGCCCAGACACTTGTCTTTACACATTTGGGCCAAAGAGAAGTCATAGCAGTGATGCAAAAATCAATGTCAACATCAATATATTCTCTTTTCCATTTACTTATTTATCTACTTACTTATAAATAATATTTTAGAGATAACAGTTAACTTATAATGATTTTAAGAATTCTAAAATCTGTACTATCAGTAACGAAGAATTATCTAAAGATAAATTATTAATTGTGTGAAATAATTATATTGATTATCTCATTTTATATAATACAATCAAAATTTATTAATATATTTTAGTAGTGAATAAAAATCTAGTGAAGGCTAATAAGATTTATTATTATTTTTCAAAAAAAATTTCAGTCACAACTTAAGTTCTGTTATTAAGGATAGAAAGTTGAAGGAAGTTTGAATGAGAGCAGTCTTATTTTTAAAATGTCAAAACACGAACAACAATATAAAAACTTAACAGGACAACTCCGGATAGATAAGTTTAATCAAATGGAGAAAAACTTGGGAAAACAACAGGCCATTTTTAAAAATCAAGCTATTTTATCAAATACGGCAGTAAAGGCTAGTTTTGTTGTCAGTCAAATACTGGCAAAA
>AYEL01059195.1:0-15551 GCA_000484575.1 Olivierus martensii | reverse complement strand
CCAAGATTGACAGTCAGAACTCATTGTGTCTAGATTCTAAGATATTAGACTCTGAAGGATTAGAACAGCTTTAACCAAATGATTCTATCAATATAACTTAAAAGTTTATTAGATTCAAGCAAAAATAATGGCTCCACGCAAAACTTTAAAGGATGGCTTAATAAAAGACACTCTTAGAATAGCAAAAATAACCCAGTAAAAATGTCATAAATAATAGTCAATTAGATAGTTTACTATCATCATGAAAGGATGCAATTCAAAAAAATTGATAAACATATATTTAGTTTCTTGTTAATGTCAAAGAAAATACCCATTTTCATTAACATAATTATTGTTATATATGTAATTGATTTATTATATATATATATATATATATATATATATATATATATTATTTTTTAATCAGCATGGAATTTCAATCTATATTAAAATATCTAATTTTGATTTTTGCATTATTTTTCTCTTTCCTGATTCATGTAAACTGTTTCAAAATCGTTATTAGTTTTGAAATATACTATGATAAATTTAAATGTGATAAATAATAAGATGGAAATATTTTTCTTCACACATTTAGCTATTTATTTGTCTGTAGGCAGTGTTCGCCTATTAGTAGGTGCTAATTGTTTTATTGTTTCCTGTTTACAGTCATTCTTTGTTTATACCCTTTTCAACGAAAGAACTTTCAAGGCTAAATTCGATGATCGAAGAGTCTTTTCAGTTAAGGTTAACAATAAGCGATACGATGTAAAACGGATCATAATAGAAAATTTATCATCATTTTCGTTTTGATGTTTGATTTATAAACATAGTAATTAGATTAAAATGTTTTAATCTTTATAAATACTAAAATGCCTTTGGGTCACGTGCCATTATGATCCAATGAAACTGCTCAGTTACCAAATGGCTAGATAAAATATCACGTGATTATTGTAACCAATGAGATCGCTGAAAGGAACAGACATAAGGATTTTATTATATAGATGCTTACGAACCATGTATGTAAGTATGCATGCATGGATGTCCGCAAGAATTTGTGTACTTTCCTATGACCTAGAAAGCTGAAATTTAGAAATGAAAGCAACTGAACTGGCTCAGAAAAATATGTCAACTCGAAATTCTATCTCAAAGGGATAGAAACTAGGGAAACTAAATTTCCAATGTTTATTTTATAGTTTAAAAATTATTATTTATCGACTATTTGAGTGTTTCATTCTGAGAAAATATCCTTCACATATAGATTGAAAACATTTATACTCAAAAGAGGGCCACAAAAGTGGTGGCTCCCAAATTTGGCGGATTTTTAATGTTAGTCCTATTTTGACGAAAATCAGTATATGGGGATTTAGTTATAATTTGATAGTTTTCTCAAATTTATAATAGCGATTCAATATGGTGGCCCAAAATTCAATAGATATTTTCATTTAATCTGAATTTTTGTGTTGTTGGCCGGACTATCTGGAAACACTAAAGTTAAAATTCGGAGGTTATGCGTTCGGATGCAGGTCCAATTCCTTGGAAAATAAATATGGTAATCTGAGCCTATGCTGTAGATTAGAGTAACTTGAGGTATTATGGAATAGGAAGGTAATATGGAATAGTATGGTTTCTCATAGAGGAGATGGTGTTATGAAACTATAACAATGCAGAATTTTTGCGTTAAGTGATGACATACTTTGACCTCAGTTTTGGTTTCCTCGGCGGGAAGCATGACGATTTAAAATAGAGAACGTGTTTTCATCAAATACAAAAATTTTTGCGTCATCTGAAATCATCGGATCTGCCAAGAATACAGGTAAGATGATAATTGTTTTCTGAGTTTCTTAAGAGTATTTAGGAAGCACCTTTCATATCTCTTCCTATTTTGAGAGATTTGGCATCTATTGGAATAGGATTCGTTCAAATATTATGGTGTGGTGGTGACAATATGGAATACTATTCTATATGGTCACGCTCAGTCCTCCTACTATAATTTAAGTTAATGTTTGATCCATTAAAGTTTAAATAGACATATGTGCAGACTACTTTCTAAATTAGACTAGTGAATAAACTATTCTAAGGCTTTTTTATATTTTCTAGTAGGCTAACGTCATGCCTAAGCGAAAACCTTCATTACACAATAGAAAATGATACAAATATTGAATAAAACAATGTTCTAAATACATACTTATGTAATACTTTTGGAAACTATCTAGAAGAAAATACTGTTTTTCTAATTATATGAGAAATGGAAGACTATTCCATTTAACCCACACCTTTTGGGCCATATGGAATTTTGCATCTTTGAATAATATTTTAAATTGCATGATAGATATATAAACTATGGCAATCATGTTTAGATATGTTATATGGGAATGTCAATAGAAGGTAATAACACACGAGAAACCATATAAGCTCTTTTAGAATGTTTTATAAATTATAAAAACAAAATGGTATTCCATAATACCCCCTTTTCCTCTACCATTCTGAATATCTGCCATTCTTTTAATGTAAATGGTCTATGACAGGGCCTTAATTCCTCCACATAGAATAATTTGTTAAGAAAAACATACACTGATCATGTTGACATAAATATTTGCGTCAGTTGAAGAGATATGCTTGATCTATTCCTATCGTAAACAAGCTTATATACTAGTTACACTATAAAGTATTTTTTTCATTGCATTTATTGCATATACACTATTTACTTTTTCGCATCTACAGTATATATGATTAAATAAAAATTAATAACAACAATAATTTGAAAGGTTGCTTTGCATGAATTATAGATAGATTGCAATTTTTTTCATAAAACTGAAATAATTTGAATTTTATGTTATTAAACAAAATAAATTTATTATTTTCTTGGATTGAAATTTGGATTGATAAAATTTTCGATTCAAAACTTTAAGGAATGCTCTTTATAATTGCAAATCATATTCACAACAGTAGCAACAAGTAAGAATCAAATATTGTATTTTTTCCAGAATTAACAAGCGTATGCTTTACTTTCGTCTACTATCTTACTTTCAAGAATATCTTAATTTTTAAATTTAATTAAATAATCACAATGAAAACGTATTTTGTGATTATTATTGAGATTTCAGTCTAATCTAAAATGCAATATATTTTTTTAAATTAAAAGCTAAAAACAAATTTCATATCTCTTGTTTCGATTTGTTTTCTGTAGTAAATATTGAAGTAATTTTCGTTTTCTGCATTAATTTAAGAACTCATCGGGTTGCTATTTGCTTACATACCAAATGAAAGTTATTCTACAAAACCGTCGATTCTTGCCATTTCGCATCAACGTAGAATTACGGCTACATTAAAGAAACCTCTTAAATATCCATTAACATCATTTTACGCTTTCAGTTTTTTATAGTTTACTTTATATAAATCAATCTTATAAAAATTCATCATGGATGGTTCAGTAAATTGATAGCATCTGTGCTGTAATCATATTAAAGAAACCTCTTAAATATCCATTAACATCATTTTACGCTTTCAGTTTTTTATAGTTTATATAAATCAATCTTATAAAAATTCATCATGGACGGTTCAGTAAATTGATAGCATCTGTGCTGTAATCATGTTATTGGCACAAAACTATTCTTAGTAATGCAGATATAATGGGATTCATATTAAACATGTGTTTTATCAATTTAGACTTTCATTACTATCAATGCTTTTCGATAGTTTTTCAAGTTGTAACTAATGTAGTAATGCAGATATAATGGGATTCATATTAAACATGTGTTTTATCAATTTAGACTTTCATCAATGCTTTTCGATAGTTTTTCAAGTTGCAACTAATGTATGTCTTTTTGTTTTTATTCCTGATTATAAATAGATAAGTTTTGCTTTTCTGTTCTACAGGCTAAAGTAAAATATTATAAAATTGTAAACATATCACTTTTTCTCCTATCGTGTAATTATGTGTTATAACAAACAAGTGAGGTATTATTATATATCAAAAATAATAATCAATCCAACTGGAATAAGAATTAGATCACGTTAAGACTTGGGGTCTTAGGCCAGGGCTGTTGTTTTGGATTTATACCATGGTTGTAAGACCTTACTTATGCTGCCATAATCTGGTGGCGAGACTTGTCAGGCCGAACTTGGAAAGATTCAAAGGCTGGCCTGTTTGGCATATAGTGTGGTGGCTTAGGGTCTTACTTAAGACTTGTCAGGCCGAACTTTGGAAGATTCAAAGGCCCTGTTTGGGCATTACTGGGGCTATGAAGACTGCTCCTACTGCTGCTCGTCTTACTTAAGACTTGTCAGGCCTTGGAAGGATTCAAAGACTGGCTTATTTGGGCATTACTGGGGCTATGAAGACTGCTCCTACTGCAGCTCTTGAGGTCCCTCCTTTAATTGTTGTTGAGGCGAGTGCACGGGAGGGATATTATAGGCTTCATTCTTCTGGGAAAGGGATTTCTTGGACCCATAAGGTGGAGCATCTGTCTTTTGAGTGGTACAGGATACATTAACATTCTTGGGATGGTTAAGGATTACATGGTGCCTAAATTTTGCTTTCTCCGACCCTTTGTTGTATTTTTCCCAGTTTGGAGGACTGGGAGAGGGGGTTTGGGCACAGTATCAAGGTTGGTTTAGTCTGGTTTACGGACGGTTCTAAAACCACTACTGGCGTTGGGGCGGGGGTCTGGAGAATGAAGTTCAAAAACGTAAAATAAAACAAAGTAAGATGTCAGATTTTTTCCCCAAAGTGTAGAATAGTGTATACACTCCTGAGATTACATTCATATTTTATAAGTTTTCAAGTTTTATAATAATACCGTATCAATAAATAGCATTCAAAAAAATTTATAATCTATCTATCTTTATGTAAATTATATATTTATGTTTTAATTTTTTTATTGTTTCAAGATACAGTATACAGTATTTGTTTATTGTTTGTATGTTGGTATTGCGAAAGAAAGTATAAATAAATAAATAATGATTAAAGTAAACATTTAATGCTAAATTTATCAACTTTGTTACTCATATAATGCAAAAATTCGTATTGTGCTAAATCACCCCAAGCGAAAAAATGGATGGCTCAGATGGTCATTATTCTCAATAGCAGACAAATTTCTGTTCCCCAGAGATGTCCGCTATTGAGAGGTTTCACTGTATAGATAAACTTGTTTTTTTTTTCCATCTTAGAAACATCAGATTGAAAAAATAATTTATTTATTATTTTTGCTTTTTCTTTTTTTGGAAAATCCTTGATGGTGCCCCTAAGCACCTGGCGTGCCCCAGGCAACTGCCCAAATTGCCACTACCTTGAGCCGGTCCCGATGACAGCTTAACTGATATAATTTGTATTGTATAGCTATGTACATGATTTGAAATGCCAAATATATGAATATTTATTGTAATTAATGCACATATTTTCAATTTTATTAACATTTCATACTTCAAAAAAAGAACTTTTTAAACCTGGGAACTCATAAACCAAGAATTACCCGTATACTCTTATTATTTTCAAATTCCATGGGAATTTCTTAATTTTAAAGGAATATTATTATATTAATTCCATCTCTTTAATTTGCAAAACACAAACTTTTCGTAAAAGGAAATGTTAGATAATTGGATGTTACATTATTAATGAGAAGTATTTATTTTGAAATTTCTTGTATTATTTATAAATGTTGTTATTTTTAAATTGTCGATTTCCATATATTTTGTTAAAATGCATCTTTAAAAGTTTTATTCACTGCTTTTTGTGTAAATAAAACATTATACATGATTTTTTTTTTTTTTTTCTTAAATGATAACATTAATGAAATTTCAAAATGTGATTTAAAATCTTCAGTAAAAAATTTAGCTTAAGTAAATTAATTATATATATATAACAATATTATATTCAGTTAAAAAAATACTTTAACTATATTTTAATCAAATATATAAACTTGTGTTAATAATAATTTTAAAATAGCATTTCAGATGTTTTGACTATATTGCATTCAATTGTGTTCAAGTATACAATATATCTTTATACAACAATATATCCAGGAATCTAATGCAGAAGTTTTACTGAAAGATCCCACAGTGGAATTAGCAGCTAAAGTAACTAGGCTGGTTAAGAGACTGAACATCTCATGCTTCATATATAGTCATAGAATAACCAATCCAGCATGCCCAAGAGAATTAGAAAAACTTATTTTCTAATTCTTAAATTTAATTAAAGATTCTTTTCTTTTAAATTTTTAATTTAATTTAAATTTAATTAACTTAAAGATTCTTATCTTTGCCTAAATAAAGACTCACAAAGATCCACTCTCTACCCAACCAATTGTAGAGAAGAGACACTCCCCCATGTATAATATAGAGAAACAAATGGCAAGATGTGTGAAGAAAAATTAAAAAATTAGACACACAGTCAAGCCTTCACAAGAATTTTTAGATCACCTACAATTGAACCTATAGGTAGAGAAACAATGATTGTTTTAGATTTTGAGTCCCTCTACCCCTCCCTGAATCTGAGCCCCACCTGTCTATTATTTTATAGGTTCCTTATAAAGCACACCTGGGAAGAAGATAGAGACCCTCTCATACTTAAGAGATATAGCGCACTTAGTATACCATGACTCGTTTTTTGAATTTAAGGGCCTATATTACCGACAAACATAAGGAGTCCCGATTGGCAGTCCATGGCAGTAATCGTGGCAGAAATTGTTGTAAGAGAGGTAGAGTACCAACTAGAAGAAAGTCTCACAGCCAATATGCTATTATACAGCAGATATGTGGATGACATATTCGTAATGTAGAAAAACCAAAGCATAACTAAAGACCTGGAGGAACAGTTTTCAAAGGAACAGTATGGGCTTAAGCTTAAGAAGACACAAGAGAACAAAGAGGACTTAAACTATCTAGATATAAAAATCATAGTCACAGGAGAAGGACTTGACACAACTGTATACATGAAACCAACCAACACACCAGTCTTGATCCCTAGGTAGTCTTATGATCCTTAGTCCTACAAGAAACGTTTCAGCGTTTATAGCTTACTCCAAGCGTAGCTTAAAGCATTGTAGTAAAGAGTAATACAGGAAGCAAGAGCTTATAAGAATTTACAATGTGGAATGAAACATGGATACAATATGAAGCTTATGAAAGAAATCTGCAATGAACAGAGGCAGAAGATAGAGAATGAACATCGTCCTCCTAATCAAATTGAAACCCAGCAGGCGGAAACATTGCACCAGAAATAAACAATCGGGTCTTCCTACACTATAGATTACATGACAATAAAATAATAAGAGAAACCCTCAAAATCGCAAACAAAAAATACATATATACAAGACTTCCTACAGTATTTTACATGCTACATAATGACAAGGAGAAGCGATGTGCAGAATTTGACTCTGGAGTATATAAAATACCTGTTAACAACTTAGAAGAAAGGAAAATGGAAGTATACGTAGGTGCAACAGGTAGAAACTTCAAAGGCAGGCTTGCTAAGCATAAAGACAATGTGGCTAAAGGTAACCTAGTGACTGTCCTGGCACAAAAAGCCTATGAAAGAGACGCAAGTATATTACGGGAAGACGCGAAGATAGTTAAGAAGGTACAAGACTGTAAAGACCTGTCAGTAATGGAGAAAATAGAAATTTTAAAAGCTAACAAAAGCAAAGCTGCAGTAAACTTTTGTCAAGCAGATGAAATGACCAAAGTATGGAAATACGCGATCCAGAAACATGCTAATTAAATTCAACCAATCTTTATTATTAATTTTAATACCAGTTTTGTTAGTATTTTCTAACAAAACTGGTATTTAAATTGATTGACTGTATTTCATGTAACCTGGAAATTATTTTGTCGGGCGCACCTCCCCTTGTGTTTTAATTTTCGGCTAATTTGATTTTTTAAAGTTTTTCCTATTATTCTATAATCCCATCTTTTTTAAACGCATTCGAATTGATGTACGATATAACTGATGATGGTATAGTGTATACCAAAAACGTTTTTATTTTTATTTTATTAAAATTGAATTATTTAACTTTAACTGCTATTAGTGCTTTGTGGATTAGTGACTATATATTTAATATAAGTAAGCAATTTCTTAGTTTATTTAAGTTTGATGACTAAGACTTAATTTTCTTATTACCGTATATTTTTGGATCACAGTATATAATATTTTGAACTTACAAGGGGAGGACACAGCTGACCCCCCACCGATAATATTGATATATTAAAATACAGTGTTGTCACTAGAGGGTTCAATAGGTGCAGCCTACACCCTGGTGACAACACTGTGGGGGTGACATCCAATATTTTTAAATGTATGTTAAAAAATTACATTTTTGTCAATTTTACAACTGTAAGCCCTTTTTAACTGCTTATCAAGCCCTATATGCAGTCCGACTTTTAATGTTTAGGTTCTAACAATAAATGGTATTCTTTATGATCTCTTAAGTCAATGCTTTCTAACAACCAAACATTTATATAATATTGAAGGAGAAGGAAAACAAAATTACTAAGTTTAAAAAAATAAAGTAAATAAAAATAAAAAATAATACAAAAAAAACAAATAACATATAATAGGAATTACAAGATTAAACTATTCATTTATCAGGAGAATGCAATATTAAAACAGTTAGATATTTCTTCTAATAGCATATCTCCATGCTGCACTCATCCCGTCTGCCTGTCTGATGTTGATGACTTTATTGGTTTCATTACACTTGAGTATCTGTAACTTTTCTATTAAAGGTAGATCTTTGTGAATATGTACATTCTTTATTACCTTGGCATCTTGCCAGAGTACATTCGTGTTCTTTTCATAAACCCTTTGTGCTAAGGTAGTACAGAGGTCACCTTTGCGAACATTGTCCTTATGCTCTAAAATTCTGTCTTTAAAATTACGAGCAGTGGCCCCAATGTATACTTCTAACTGGTTGTTGTCAAGATTTCTCAAAGGGACTTTATAAACAGTCTTAAAATCTTTTGGTTTTTTCATTACAAAGAATATTAAATATTGTAAGGGCACTTTGAAATGTAGTAGCTATGTTAGCCGACTTTAATGAGGATTTAACAGCTTTATTATTATGGAGCCGGTATGGTATAGGACAACGAGATGTCATGCCTAGTAACTGTTCATTAGATGTTGGAGTCCCTGGTTGCCCAGAGGGAACCCTCTGTCTTTCAAATTTCTCTTTCTCTTTTAGATATAGGCTTCGCATAAACTTAGTAGAATAGCCATGCCTTTTGCCAAGGCTAAAAATCCTGTCTAACTCGGCTTTCCAGAGAAGTCTATTACTACAGTGTTTATAACATCTGCTAAAATAATAAGTAAAAGCAGATTTCTTAAATGTCCAAGGGTCAAAGGACCATCTTGGTATAATGACCGGAGGGGCAGTGGGTTTCACGTAGACAGTAGTGTTAAAGATATCTGTCACTGCAAAGATTTTTATATCTAAGAAGTTTATCTCTGATCTACTAACTTGCGCGAGGTTAAGTTTCAGCCCAAATTCTACTCTAGAAAAATGCTCTACAAGGTCCCCTACATTGTGATTATTCTTCCAGGCAACAAACAAATCATCAACATACCTAGAATATAACAAGAACTCACTAGACAAGCTTTGAAGTCCAACTCAGCCAAAACAAAACCATAAAAACTGTGAAAATAGCAACATGGAATGTCAGAACACTTTTAAAAATTGGTAAACTTGAGAACATAAAGATAGAAATGAGAAGACTTGGCATCAACATCCTTGGCTTATCAGAGACACAACTGAAATCAGAAGTAGAATAGCAAAGTGAAGAATTTCATATGATTCATTCCAATAGCATAGAAGGACAAGGAGGGGTTACAATCATTACTGATCGAGAGGCAGAAAAGGCCATAACTGATGTAAAATTAATTACTGAAATAATTATGATGGTTAGGTTAGTTGCAAGATCAGTAGACACAGTTATTTTCCAGATCTACTTGCCCATTAGCTCACATGATGATACCAAAATAGAAAACAAGTATGAAATAATAGAAGAAAAAATAAAGATCAACAGAAAATCTGTTGATAATGTAATCCTGATGAGTGATTGGAATGTGTCCATAGGTGAAGGTGTAGAAGAGAGAATAATGGGTAATTGTGGACTTGGAATAAGAAATGTCAGGGGCCAAAGACTAATTAATTTCTGCCAACAAGAAAATTATGTTATAGCTAACACATGGAATCAACACCAAGAAGATGAAGATATACTCGGACAAGCTGAAAGGAAGAAAGATACCAAATCAACATTATCTTGGTAAAAGGAAGATACCAAATTGACTATATCTTAATAAAAGAAAGATATAAGAATTAAATCATGAAATGTATTGCATGTCCAGGTACGGATGCTGATACTGACCATAATCTACTTATATTGAAAAGTAGACTAAAATGGAAAAATTTAAAAAAATCAAAGAGAAGGCCCCACTGGAATTTAAATCAATTAGAAAATAAGGAAAGCAAAACAGAATATCAAAAATAATATTGAGAAGCAAATACACAAAACAAATTCTACCATCAAAACAATAGAAGATCACTGGCATAACATAAAGAATATTATTAAGACTGCAGCTATAAGCACCGTAGGTACTAAACCAGGGGGACCCAATAAACCATGAATAACAAATGAAATTCTACAAAAAATAGAACAGAGAAGAAAATGGAAAACAGTGAAAACTGAAAAGGGTAAATCAACATACAAAAAACTAAAAAATGAAATAGAGAATGTAAGAAGATTAGAGAGGAATGGTGGGAAAAGAAATGTGAGGAAATAGAAGAAATGGAAAAACTGAGCAGAATGGACCTTGCTTACGGACAAATAAAAAGAATTTTTAATAAAAAGAAAGAAATTGAATCAAGATCACTCAGAGATATTAATGATAAACCTATGCAAAATCAAGAGGACAAAAAAAAGATGGGAAGAATATGTAGAGAGTCTTTATCATGATAATAATATTGACCAAATGTTAAAGATTGATTAATTATATCAATATGGAAACTATGAAAACATAATACAAATAATAAAAGAAGACTTCTGGGCAGCTCTCACCTCTGCTCCTAAGGGAAAAGCTCCAGGAATTAATGAAATTCCAATAGAGCTTATACAATCAGGAGATGAAATATTACAGAATGAATTGTACAATCTCATAAATAGAATTTATTTAACAGGAAAATGGCCATCTGAATATTCAACTTCTTTAATGATCCCTATTCCAAAAAATTCAAATGCCATTCACTGTGAACAGTACAGAACCATTAGCTTAATACCTCATGCATTGAAAATATTATTGAAAATTATTAAAAAGAGAACTGAAAATAAAATAAAAAAGAAAATCTGACAGACACACAATTTGGTTTCTGTAGAGGCAAGAGATGCTATTGGAATGCTAAGATTCCTAGGGGAAAGAATGATTGATAATAATAATAAACTGGTGCTTCATTGATTATGAGAAAGCTTTTGACCATATTCCATGTGATGGATTATTCCAGTCTCTTGCCACTATTGGAATTGAATTACAGATAATAAAACTGATAAAGGACCTTTACCAAAATCAAAAGGTAATAATTTCATTAAAAGAAGATGAAACAAACCCAATTCCAATTAGAAATGGATTATTCCAGTCTCTTGCCACTATTGGAATTGAATTACAGATAATAAAACTGATAAAGGACCTTTACCAAAATCAAAAGGTAATAATTTCATTAAAAGAAGATGAAAAGAAGAGACCCAATTCCAATTAGAAGAGATGTAAGACGGCTGTCTCCTCTCACCAAATCTATTTAACATTTATGTTTCTTAAGAATAAAGAATGTTAGTCTTAGCAAAATATACTGAAGATGATCCCTTAGTAGATCAAAAACATTTTATGTAATAAAATAAGTTTTTGCTTCAAGTTCTTTGATTTATTAAAATGTTTTGGAGATATAGCAGATATATTATAAAGTAAATTCTTAAACATTACATATTACTGTACATCGTAACAAAATTATAGGTTTTCTAATTTGATGTAACTGGCTCTTAAATAGATTATGATGATGATGATAATCGCCTGTGGGACTATCGTGTCATGATAAGAGCTTATAGATAGGGGTACTTTCTCAAGTCAATCAACAACTGACTTTGACCCTATTCCAAACTAATTGCTCCAACCTTCTTAGTAATTGCAGATCATATAAGAAATAAACATAGTCTAAGGCTGCTTCGCAGGAATCACCAGAGGTCATCTGAATGCTACAGCATGCAAAACATCAGCAATGAGCAATTGATCATATGGGCTTCTATCAAACAGTATGCTACAGCTGATCAAACTATTTCATCATCTTCATCCCTCAATAGTTTTTCATCATTATATCTTTTACTTTCAGAAGTTCACTTTCTATACTATAATCTGTCTTCATTAACAGGTTAATACTGTTTTCTCTACTGACTTCATCTGGTCAATTTTGGTGTGTTATATAGGGTAATAGTTCTACTGAAAACACTGCACTTAAAACAGACATTCATTCATATATGAATAGCTTACATCAACTATTCACACAGGAATTTCCTGGGTTGCAAATTAGTAGGCAGAGAATAGCTGATCAGTGTAGAGCCATAATTAGGAACAATTTACTTTCCCAAAATATGATTGATGAAATTCATACAGAAGTTTCATTGCATTTCAGCATCCAACAGAATCAGTTTAAAAGCAATCTTCATTATCATAAAATATCTATGGTTACAATCTATATTCCCAGTAATCACAGATACACAGATATTTTACAGACAACAACCAAGCATAGAATAATCAAATAACATTTGCTCTGCAACTCAAAATCCTATATTTACAAAATCTTATTAGAAAGTAAATAGACATAAAATCTATCTTTATATCAAAAACTCCAGAAATGCAATCTGAAAACATAAAAATAGACATAAAATAGAAACAATTACCACCTTCTTTAAAAGTCAATGAATTAAAATCATCTATAAACTCAATAGCAGAGAAAAAACAGATTTATTATACTATAAGAGAGAAAGAAATACTTTTGGCTGTCATGCAGCCTTCTTCAGCTTTCATTACACAAGATAGAACAGAATGGCAGAATTCTCATGGCATTCTAGAATTCTGAAGAACTAATATTTAAATTTTAAATTTAAAAATAACTACATAATATTTTAAGTTTAAGAAAAATAATATAAAAGATTATACAGAATAAAACAGAATTAGAAATATAAAATAAAGTAGGCTTGATGACAGAAGCCTAAAAATATAAGATGAAAGGAAAAAGTCTGACAATATATAGGTTATTAAAATACATCATAGAACAGAGGTTACTACATATGCATAGATCTCTTAGTTTTAAGAATGATGATCAACAAGCCTAATACTGCTAGATACACCAAATCCAAGATGTGAGATCTGGGAGATTATCATTTTGCACATTCTTAAAATTCTTTCTTGTCAAAATTTTAGTGGCCTCCACAGTTCTATCATCAGCAAGTTTAGAGAGTGACTTAATCATTTTAGCATTATACCGATCTATAATTAAATTGTAAGCATAGAAAGGGTTGTAGATAACCTATTTTTAGAAATATTATGCTAATGTTCTTTTAACCTCTCAGCTAGGTTTCTACAAATCTTTCCAAGATGGTAAGTGACTGCTTTACCTTTGGCCATCTTGAAGAATGGGGATTGACAAGCTGGAATCAGCTTCCTCTAAATGCAGATATAGATGTAGGACTTAGAATTGAACTTGGCTGCTATAGATAATAAACAACAGTTATATTGGTCTGTATGAATGCAAGTATTTATTATGCTGGCAAGACGTCTTTGTTAGACTTTCTAAGAAAACTTTATTGTTTAAATTTTTTATAACATTTAATGCTAATTATAGAAGTTATTTTGATATCATTTTTATAATCAGATGGAATTTTAATATATTTTAGTAAAAATGGTTACTATTTTTTTGTCTTAGGAACATAATATAATTTTTTACTGGGAAATAATGGCAATTTTAAACCTCAATTTATGAGAATTCAATTTATAAGATTTATCAGAAATGCTTTAATCTCATAAACCAGGATTAATGTGTATTTCAATAACATCAGTGTTATGTTTCATGTTATAAGATGTAGATAAATGCTGATATTGTTCAGAATTTATACAGGCATATCTCGCTTTATGGTTCTTTGTTTTATGGCAATTTGCTAATATGTCGCTTCTCAATTATATTCCATGTTTTTATTTATGTTTTATATATCTATTTTAAATATTATTTTGTAGAAAATTTTCATTTTGTGATATCAAAATGAAAATTTTCTACAAAATAATACTGAATTACAAAATAATACAAAATAATACTTAACATACAGATGGGTTGGGCTTGGAGTAATCCTGAAAAACTGGTGTGAGATCCAGTATTGAATAAACTTAAACTCTAAGTCAAATGAGTAGGATAAATTATTTATTCAGTTTATCTTATTCATTTGAATTCATCTTATCTTATTCAGTTTACTTTTAATTAATATTTATAGTAAGAAATATTACATTATCCAGAATTGAACCTGGGCCTCCAAGATGGTATGCAAATTCTTTAAAATGCAGCCATCTAGCCAAGTTTTTTAGGCCTAATGCTATTGTGCATTTAATGAATAATAATTATAAATATGTTTTTAGGCTTTTTATACATTAACAAATGAAAAAAAACAGTGATTTGCTTTACAGTGGTAGTCTGGAATGTAACTGCTGTAATAATGAGGTATGCCTGTATTTATATGTTCATAATTTATGTAATAACTTTATAAATTATTTGAAAAGTAATATATTTAAACTGAAAGAATTTTATTAATGCTCAATGAAATATAAGGCTTGAATTATTGCAGAATATTACTGAGGAAAATATTCCAAATTTGTATGAATGATTATTAAAAAGAATAATTTAGTTTGTTTCTTTTGAAATAACTTTTATTAAAACTTTCATAATTAAAAATTCTTTATTATATTTAGTTTGAAAAACATGCTGAAAAATTGATATATAATATATCTATTTAAATTTATTATCACAATCATAAATAATATTTTTCAGTAAAATAAATTGCAAAATTTAATCTAATTACAAAAATTTTGTGATTAATTTAAAATTAATATAGTATAACAAAAAATTAATAAAGTACAGCTATAAAACTGTTTGATGTTGTGGCATAATTATTGTATAGCATGTATGTAACATTTTGTAATGCATGGTTATTGTATGTGTCAACTAAATGCATGTTGCAAAAAGTAAGTTGTAGAGCACATTGTAAAATTAAATTAATTTTGAAAGCATCAATAGTAATATTATTGTAATCACTGTTTATAAAATACAATATCTTATTTGAATGAATGGCCTGATGGGATAACAACAGTTATATACTTTTTATATTTATATATTTAATAATGATAAATAATAAAATTTATTAAGATATCTCTTCAGCCACACATAAATTGAATAAATGACAATTAATTTCAAAGGATTTTAAGAATCATTGTCTGATTATTTTCACATGTAAGAAATTAATAATATTTTAGCATGAAAATTTCTTTTATCTTT